>JAQPPZ010006992.1:0-52500 GCA_028583015.1 Wollemia nobilis
AGCATGTTTTTTATTTTATTATTTTTGTTGTTATTTACTTATTTTTAATTGGTTTTGTGTGTTTGTTTGTTCCTTGAGTATATCAAAGGTGGTAGGCCAGGTCCGTGTCCTGGGCGTTTTTGGCGGAATGGATACCCTTACCTCTTTGGGTTTTACCCGAAAGTAGCATCCTTTTGGGATGTTTTCCACAAATAAAAAAAAAAAAAAAAAATTCAATAACTTGTAAAAAATATATCAGTACAATATGTTTATTTTCACAGATACAATTTATGGTTTTACAAGGTATTTATTTTTTAAGTGGCCAACCAGCTATGGAGAAGTCCAAAGATGCCTGGAAAATTAGGAAAAGAACATTTTCTTCATTTACAAGTTATTAATTAGTTTATTTTTTTAGGTTAGGTATAGATTTTGAATTTAAATTTTTTGAATGAAAATTTAAAAACATATCAGTACAATATTCTTATCTTTATCTTTATTAGTACAGTGTCACAAGCACAATTTGTGGTTTTATAAGCCATATATTTTCCACTTGGCCAACCAACTATAGAAAAGTCCAAAGATGCTAGAAAACCATAAAAATAACATTTTCTTCATCTACAAACTATTAATTAATTTTTTTTTTTGGTGTTGAGTATGGGTTTTAAAATTTTTTAATGAAAAACTAAAAACATATCAGCACAATATTTTTTTTTACGGTTTTATAAAGCACCTATTTTCCATGTGACCAACCAACTATGAAAAAGTCTAAAGTTGCCTGGTTGAAAACCCTTTTCTTCATTTACAAGTTATTGATTGTGGGTTCGGTATGGATTTTTAAATTAAATTTTTGTTGAGTGAAAACCTAAAAGTAGAATATCCTTATCTTCACCACGTAAACAATTTGTAGTCTTATAAGGTATCTATTTTCACGTGGTCAACCAGCTATGAAAAAAGTCCAAAGATGCCAGTGTATTAAAAATTCGAAGATTAATGCTAATAACGATAAAAGAACTTTCCCCTTCAATTTAGGGAGCCTGACATGGGACCCACTTCAATGGGACCTCTCCAAGTTGTTCTGTAAAGAACACAGTTCCTCCATTGACGATCGTTGTCGATTACGTCACCTAGACAATCGCCGCCCATCTCAACTTGGTTCATGCCCACCCTTGCCATCTTTTTGGAGAGTACGAAAACTTAATGAACCATATTTAATTTATTGATTCCATAGCATTTGACAATGAATCCTGGGATAGATGTAAGAGAGTTACTGGTGATTTAATTGTTTAATAATTGTTGTCCTCTCAACCAATGGTGTATTGATAAGGTTATGGAATTTTAAATAAAATTTTAAAGTTTAAATTTAATAAAAATTAGGTTATATATTATGTTTAGAAAAGTAAGTTAAATAAATATATATTAGATAAATAATATTTTTATATAAATATAAAAATAAAAGATTAAATGACAGTAGTTAAATTATTTATCATGTTTGCTTTGCATGTATGGGTTAATTTGAATTTGAATTAATGTTGTGACCAAGAGGTCAATAGGACTTAATTTGAATTTGAATTAATGTTGTGACCAAGAGGTCAATAGGACTGTAAAGTAGGACATATACAAGTGTCTAATTGAGAAAATAAAGTAAGAAAAACAACAAACAGGATGACATATGATATACAAGTGTCTAATTGAGAAAATAAAGTAAGAAAAACAACAAACAGGATGACATATGATATACAAGATATGTGGATTAAGGATTACTTTCAACATTCAAGGCTGAAGAGAAGTGAGTGATGTAAGAGTTGGATGTTGTCGTAGATGTTCTTTGTTGGAGGCGACGACAAATTGATCTTGTTGTATCTCTGTGATCACCTTGGTGCTTCATGTTCGTGGCCTTGAAGGCTGAAGAATGAAGTGATAAGTCATGGCCTATGGAGGCTTGAAGAATGAAGTGATAAGTCAGTATGTGAATTTATAAGCATTTTAAATTTCAAAATTAGATTAAACTATTTAAAAATGTGAGTAAACATAAAAACATAAAGTATGCATATGTAAGTCATTGTTAACATTGATATCATACATTCAATGATATAATTTTTTCTAATATTTTTTATACACATCCATTATGAGGATTGAACTCGGGTTACACCATCGATAATGCAAGTAGCTCACACGGATCCAATGATATGATTTTATGCTTTTATCTTTAAAAAAGTCCAAGTTTAAAATAGAGTATATATATATATATATAAGTTGTCTACTCATAAAAAATAATATATTTTAATCTTATCATATATGTAATAATATTATTTCAGGTACTAATATGAAGGCAATGAGAAGTATATGTAATAATAATATATTTCCGTGAGTGTGGTTTATTGGCAAGGACACCACTTGCATTATAGGTGATGTGATCCGGGTTCAATCCTCATGGTGGATGTGCATAAAAAGTATTACTCAAAAATAATAATAATATATTGGTTGCTAATATGAAGGCAATGGGAAGGTTTATATATATAATAATAATAATAAGATTAATTTTTTTTAATGAGTAGACAACTTATATATAGGGAGAGTGGTACTTTTTATTTTGAGATTTCTTTATGAATATTTTTTATATGAGGTAATTTTTTATTTATGCATAACATTGAATTTAGATTATAGGGATTTTTTAAAATAAGCCTTACTAGAAATAATGCAAAGAAGAAGGAAGAGCAACGTTAAGACTAGAATTTGCAAAAGTGAAGATACTGATATTTATAGCTTTTGTCCATCCTTGAATTTATGGAAATTTACCTTGTGAGGTATTCAATTATTCATTCCAATTTCAATCATTGAGAGAGTATTGGTTTTAGTATGCTTTAGTAGTTTATGGCTTGCTTTCTCCTATAAAAAACTAAAGCATAAACTTGGGTATGACTATTCTTTTGAAAGTTAAGTGTCATCTATGAATGCAATTAAAAAGAAAGAAAAATTGATTGTGCTTGTTTTTCTTGAACTAAGATAAGAATGTTTTTCTTATAAATTTATCTAAAACACTTTTTAAATGTTTTTAGACTTTGACGGCTTGTTAACAGTGGTACTCAAACCAAAATAGTACATGTCTATAATAACACTTTTTTCAATTAAATATCAAAGAAATATGTTTTCTTCTTTATCGTTTTAAAGAGTGATTGTAGGCCCAAAATGACCACATCCTTAGAAAATGTTTTTACAAAATTTTCTAAGTGTTGAAGGAGCTGGTTCTACCCTGTGGTAGTAGCTCAACACAAGATGTTCTATCCTACGGTCAAAGCAGTCAAAGATCATATTTCATAGTTTCAATATCGCGGGCTACAGTACAATTTTGGTTTTGATGAAGTTCAGGAGCATGTTGGACATTTTGAGTAGATGAGTTGTCATTGATGTCAAGAGGGAGTGGTCATTGATGTCAAGCTTTCAGCATCAATCAATGGTAGTTTCAGTGGGCAACATCAGTTTTAGATTCTCTAATAAATGTAAAAGGATAGTCCACCTTCACTTAATCAAGACGCAATTCCAGGCAGGCAGTTAAATGAGGTCAAAAGGGCAAAGAAGAGGCCCAGACAAATAATATTATAATAGTTTATTATAATATTAAAAAGAAAATTTTAATTAATTATAAATTAATTAATATAATTTTATTATAAATTAATTTAATTAACTTTCATGTTACTTAAGTTAATTTTAATTTAATTAAGAATTAATTTTTATTAATTTAAATAAACCCTAAAAAGGGTTATAAAGTTAAATTTATAAATCGAATTATTAAATTTGATTTGAATGCCGACGTATTATGCAAATAAGACATCAAGTATATATAGACAAAACCTTTACCTTAAGAAAACCCCCCATGCTTTGAAAATTGAATGCCTATGTTAAATTACGTGCAGAAAGAACATAGTGATTTTTGTGTTAAAAAACCCTCGGTGGTAGAAGAAAAAACAAGTAGGAGCTAGGCTCATTTCACCATGCACACGCGTCGTGTAGCGTAGCTGGTAATGGTGAAAGGTGTTAAGATGTTTGCTGGCATGGAGGACGCAGGTTTGAATCTCGTAGGGTTCCCATTTTGCAAAGAAGAAGGTCATCATTTTGAAAGTGGCACCAACGAGGAATAAAGGAGGGCAAGTGCCTTCCCCTCGTCGTGGGAGCGCCTAGCCCAGGTGGTGGGCTAGCACCTTGGTAAGGCGCTCGACAGAGATATTTTGGGTTCAAAACCCACCGATGCCCTTTTGTTGGTTGAAACAAAGATATGCACTAATGATTGTTGGGTTTGTCGCTTTGTTTGGAATGTGCTAAGGTTGAAGGAAATAAAAATATTTTTATGTGCCAAGGTTGGAAAATGAATGTTTGATGGTTTATAAGATTTAATTTATGCCTAAATTTAATATTGGTTGTTAAGTGTTTTGAGGGAGATAAAAGGGTAGGCAATTATTATTTTTTAAGGGTTATTTTTGAAAGTTTGATTTATTAAATTGGAGATTGTAAGGATCATCTTGAGTGATTATTTTTACATGTAATTTTATGATTGCTAATTTCAAGGAGTAATAAGGTGTATTTGAGATGATTATTTTTGTGTTTGAGAAATATTTTGAAAGAGAGTTAGTGTGATATTTTGTCATCTAACCATCGAAATTGGCAAAGAAGGAAATCGTGATTAAGACAAGTTTTTCCTAAGGGCATTTCTACATAAAAAAAAGGTATGGGCATATCTTCCTAGTGAGTGATTGTCGAATGTTGTGAATGCAAATTTGGAGTGAAAAGGATTATTTGGTAAATAGTGTTGAGTATGCTTTGAATTAATGCTTCAAGGTTTTCTGAAATAAATAGTTGTTGATAAAATATTGTTTTATAAGCATTGTTTTTGAAATGATTGGTTGAGTGAAGAGCTTGAACTAGGGTTTGCAAAGATCATGAGTATTATTGTTATGTGAGATATTTTTATAAGAATTGTTGTTGAAGTGATTGGTTGAGTGAAGAAGTTGAACTAGGATTTTCAAAGATCATGAGTATCATTGTTATGTGAGATTGATTGATAAACATTGTTGGAAATATTTGAGTGAGTTTTCATATGCTTGGACTAGGGTTTGTGAGCAAGGATTAGTTTATTGAGTGATTGGTTGAGTAGAGTTGGTTGAGCCTATTCAAGTGGATATGTTGATGTGATAGTTCAAGTTCTATGAAACAAATTGTTCTATATTCTAAATTGAGTTGAGAAAGTTATTGAGAGTTTGTGAGTGTGCAGCATATTGAGTTTCTAAAAATTCTCTATATTTTTCTAAAAGAGTGAGTGAAAGTGATTGAGCATTGAGGTGAATGTGAAGCATATTGAGTCTCTAACAATTCTCTATATGTTTCTAAAAGAGTGATTGAAAGTAATTGATTATTGTGGTGAATGTGAAGCATATTGAGTCTCTAAAAATTCTCTTTATGTTTCTATGAGATTAGACAAGTTCTAGTGTGAACATGTTGAGCTGATTTGAGACAAGTCTTTGAGAAGACTTGTAGATATATTTGTGTGAGCTTTTGTGGAAGCCTACAATACATATAGAGAGCAGATTTGGACAAGTTCTAGTGAGAACTTGTTGAGAATATTTGGACAAGTTCTAGTGAGAACTTGTTGAGAATATTTGGACAAGTTCTAGTGAGAACTTGTTGAGTATATTGGATAAGTTCTAGAGAGGACTTGTGGAAAAATAGTGTGAGATTTTGTGGAAGCTTACAAGGTAGATTTGAGACAAGTCTTTGAGAAGACTTGAGAGCAGAGTTGATTGATTTATTTGTTCAAACCTTGAGTTAAGGTTTGGGCCAGATCTAGCAGTGTTGATTTGTGATTGGATCAAGCTTTGCATTAAGGCTTGAGGACAAAGATTGAAGATAGATTTGTGCTAGATCGAAGGACTATGTTTAGTGCAGATCAAAGGACATAGATTAAGGATAGATTTGTGCTAGACTGAAGGACCGTGTTTAGTATAGATTAGAGGATAGAGTTTGGTGTAGATTTGAGGATATGTTTGTTCTAGACTAGAGACAGAGATTAAGCAAATTTGTGCTAGAGCGAAGGATTGAATTTAATATAGATTTAAGACAGAGCTTTGAAGTTGATATAGTATAGAGGATGACAGTCTCCAGTTAATAGATATCCATTAGCCAAGGCAGTGAGGATAGGTGTCTTTAGTGGATAGAGATACATTAGCCAAAGCAGTGGGGGTAGCAGTTCTTCTAGAAGATTACCAACCAGAGCTAAGGATAAAGGAATTCTACTATGGATTCCATGAACTTGATTAGGGAATTGGTGTCTCCTTTGGATAGAGATCCACAAATATTGTAATAGGAAAATAATTTCCAAGAGATTGATTGTGAAAAATTTAGTGAAATATTTTCTCCATGTAGTAGCCCACATTGGGTGAACCACATTAAATTGGTGTCTCTATTGTGTGTGGTGATTTATGCATTGCTTTGATTATTGCTATTAATATTTCTATCTATACATTGCATAATATTGATTGGGAAAGAAAAGTAAAAAGTGATATTATACTATTCACCCCCCTCTCAGTATAAGCTTATGTTCTTCATGGCTCACAATATTCTCCACCCCATGTGACATAGAACATTGTTCAGCCTGTGGTCAACAATAGTCAAATATGACATCGCTGCTTTTCAAATCATGGATTATAACACGACTCCATCCCATGAAAGTTAAAACTTGTTCCATATCATGTGACATAGAACATTATTCCAACCTACGATCAAAGCAATAAAAATCCACGAAGAAGTATTTCAAGAAGTGGGTCAATGCAAGGTTCCATATCACATAGTTCAATGTTATACCTTGTGCGAGCTAGAGCAATGTTCTACCCTACGTCCAACATTGGTCAACTTTGTACATGCGAATTTCAAGGCACAGGCTACAACATGGTTTGGACTTTTTTCTACATCATGGATGCAAATTAAATGAAGACCACTCAAAGACTACAATGCAAAGGTGCATCACAATGCTCTACCCTGCGTGAGTTAGAGTATATTTTTACAATGAAGGCTATTATGCTCCAACATGTGGTCAAAATGGTAAAAAGGTGTGAATACCATTTTTCAATGAGCAAGCTACGACATGTCTCTGCATTGTAGAGCTAACAATATTGTTGGAGCTTTGATCTCAACCGTCCATAAGTGGATCAACAATTTTTTTGTTTTGATGCTCTCCAAGACACATAAAAGCAAGAATTCTATAATGTGAAATGGTTGATTGAAGTAAACCAAAAGGTGCAACATCGAAGAGGTCAAGAACCAATAAATAAAGACAATTGCAGATCTGTGGTTAGATAGCATATACAAGAATGACAAACAATCAATTTTGTGTAGCCTAGAGCCAAACACCATGAAATACCAGTAAGTTTTAGAAGTCGAGTTTCAAAGTAGCGCAAGATTACACATTTTTCTTCTTTCATCTAAGATAAATAGGAGGCTACCACCTCAGCACCTAGCTGATCTAGAATTTTATTTTCCTTGTAATGTTCCACCTTATTTCATTTTTCAAGCATTTAAAACTATAAATAGAGGTCAAACCCTTGTGTTTTAGGGTCAAATATAAAGTGTTTACTTGCCCTACTATGTAAATATTTTTTTCAAATCAATAGAAGAAACATTACTTGGAAATTGCCTCAGGATGGTGTCTTCTATAATATTTTTGAGAGACTCAAGATGTGAATATTTTTTTGTTTTTGTTGCTATGGTTAGTTTATTCTGCTGATATTGGATTGCCAGCTTAGAGCACTTTGAAATATTTCATAATTGGATTTATACTTCCAAGAAGTTCTTTTCTGTTAGTCTTGGTACTGATCTTATTTTGCTATTTGGATTATTAGTATCATAGATGTTTGAAATGGTTTCTTGAAGTATGTCTTGGTTTTCATTTAATTTGTGAAGATTACCTATTTTGAGTGTTGTTAATTGCAAGTGTGACATTGGAAATTGGTTGTTATATTTTTGCATGTATATGCTTATGTTGTTAGCTTTATCCAACCACTATTTAATTGTTGTTTTTTCTAACCCTAAAACCATTTCTATCCCTATCTCTTAAAGCATTTAACTGAGCTTAAATGATTCAACACCCTATCATTTGACAAGGAATACAATCCTACTCTAGAGTTTAGATTAGAGTAGTATTTAATCCATCTAATATTGAGGTCTAAATTGTGATTAATGGGTGCATGCCTAATTAGAATACTAGAAGATAAAAATCATATTTTTGAGCTTTTATTGATGTCAATTTAGATCCCAATAGTTCTGGAATGCCCTATGGGACCCTATTTACAAGAACATTAGCTAACCCACCGAATTTTCATTTTTACCTTTTCCTAGAGGAATCAAGATCTAGTGGATTGTCTTGACCTAATTAAGCGATGAATAGTAAATTCACTTGGTGACTCCGTGAATGCAAGAAACTAGAAAGCCATTCCAATAGATCATAATATTTCATGAATACTAGGTTGTTTGCAAAGAATAATCCAAATTATTTTTTCTATTATGAGCTTCCTTTGAGAGGATCCACTATCATAAGACATTTGAACCTATATTTCCAATCAAATGATATTCCACCAGAACCACCCCTTGAAGTACCTCCAAGGCCACCCCTAGAAAGAACAACACCTAGAGATATGGCTCATAATATGAATATGGCTCCAAAACAGCCCTTGTAGAAATACCCTAGTTGGAATATAGTCGGTCCCCTAAGGCTTGTCCACATGCATGATATCCCTCAAGCTATATCCAAAGCCATATCTACTTATGATGGATCAAGAAAAACTGCTTACGAGCATTACCAAGATGTCCTAAATCTAGCAGTAATTCTTAACATAAAAAATGAAGATGTGATTATTAGAATTCTAGCCCTATCTTTTAGAGGGTTCAGAATATTAGATGACAATAACATTACTTCATGGGCCACATTAGTAGAGCTCTTTTTAGAATATTTCAATGAGTTTTTTTATCCTTTTTCTCTCCTAAATTAGTTTAGATCCATGCAAAAGCCTCAACAAGAGTCAATTTTAGACTTCAATCTAAGATTTAGTAGATTCAACCTAAAACTAGACTAGATACAACCCTTGATTTTATGTACTATATTAGAGTCCTTGGGTCATATTTGGGTTTATAAACTCAAAAATTAGGGGTATACACCTTCCCTCATATCTAAAATGCATTTTTGGAATCTAAAAACATCCTCATCAGTGTAGGAAGGTTACCCCCAAAAATTGTGATGCCCTACTGCTCTAAAATTCTTATTATCCAAATTCAGGTAGCTACATATTCTTAAATGGATCCCCCTTATTTGTCATATCCACTTCCTCATATGACTCCAATTCCACTCCCTAAACTACCATTAGTTCCTTTTCCACCACTCTCAACTCATATACCTCAGGAATCCACAGTGCTGCTTGATATTCATAGAAATTTAATAACACTCAGTAACAAGATGAATTAAATGGAGAAAAGAGATATAGAGAGATCTCAAAAAATGAGATTCCCTTATGTAAATAGATATCAAAATCCTAGTACCAACAATAGTGCAGGGATCAAAGTTAATAAAAATTAATAAGATAAAAAGTATTCTTCTGAAACCAATTTTATGAATGTATGGTGTCTTGTATGTAATGATCCTCATGATTCAAATTCATGTATTATGTACCAATGTCATGTACAACAAGCCATGAAAAATACAAAGAGGAACTAGAAAGGTAGAGTTAATATACTTTGGAAACCAGATCAGATCATGGTTGAGCAAGATCTTGCTGAGGAAGAACATATTTATGTCATGACAAGATTAGGAAAGAATATATTGTAGGTTGATCCATAAAATATGGGTTAGTTTCAAGTCCCTTCTCAAA
This sequence comes from Wollemia nobilis, assembly GCA_028583015.1. NCBI lineage: Eukaryota > Viridiplantae > Streptophyta > Pinopsida > Araucariales > Araucariaceae > Wollemia > Wollemia nobilis. The sequence goes on from JAQPPZ010006992.1 coordinate 9,882, forward strand.
AGAAGAAATATCCCCCTATACAAAGTACTGATCAATTTCCTATCCCCCAAGCAACTAAAAATAGGGACACAATTCCTAAAAGCTAATAAAGAGGTTATTTTCCCTAGGAGATATGACAAATAAAATTATAAATAAAGGATGTGATCCAAAAATGAAGCACAAGAAAAGCTAATATTTCCTTCTATAACTAAAAGATAAAGGATCGAAGCCACACAATAGTATAAGAGAAAATATGGTGAGCCATAAAATAAATCTGAGAATCCTCCTTCAGGAAAATCAGAGTATAACATTATGGAAGAATTGAAAAGAATCCTCTCTAATGCCAACCTCTATGAAACTCTCTTCATTCTTGGCCAAATAATTTTGCTTAAAGCTTCTTTGAGTAAAAATCCCCAAGGAAAGCAGACCACCACCATACTTAGCATACCTTCTGGGAAAGACAAGATGTCTCATGCTACATTAAAAAAAAAACCCTCTCCATTTTACATATCTTTGAGGATGGAGGTTTGGATAGTCTGCAACTATATGATTGATTCAATGGCCTCTATCACAGTTATGCCCAAGGCAGATTGTGAAGAGATGGGTATGGAGTATACTAGATATTGTCCAAGATTTTTGCAGTTGGAGGGGACATCGGTCAAGACAATTGGAGTAATAAAATATGTACTAATGAGACTGCATAGAGCCTTAGAGGTGAACATTATGAAAGAAATTATAGTGGTAGATCTAGAGCCTTATTTTAATCTATGCCTTTCTAAATAATTCACTACCAAGTTGGGAGGATGTATGTACTTGGATTACTCTAGCATGGTAGTCCCTTTCAAAGGGAAGAGGATAAGGATAACAACTGAGAAGCCTATAATTTAGGGTTATGCATAAGGGGTTGGACCTAAAATGTACTTGTAAAAAAATGGTGAATCCTAATCAAAATCAAGGAAAATCCTAAGCAAATCAAATCAATCATCTTCACACCAAAATTTGGGGGTATTTGAAGCTCTAAAAAGTAAGGTCATATTTGAGAAATTTTTTATCTACTAAACCACCTTATAACTTCACAAAACCACCACCATTAGATCAAGCTCGAAATGAGCTTTCCAATGAGTACAAATATGCATATGTTTGGATATATATTGTGGTGAATTGACCCTAACAAAAATTTGATCCTAAAAATTTTAGGTGAATGGGCCGACGTCGAGGGTATTCATATTCGCCAATTTTCAATTTTAAAAATCCTAATATTTTCCCAATTTATGAATATTCACCACTGTGCATAACCCTAGCTTGTATCTTATCACATTGAGAAGATTGAAGAAGACATGTGTAATCTCACACCCCTAGATGAGTTTAAAGTAGTAGAAATTTTTGAATAGTTAGAAGTTGAAGACGAATTGCCTTTTAGAGAAGATTGTTGTCATTTTGGGACAGGAATGAGCACATACAACATTTCTTTAGAAGATGAGAAGAAGATCCTTTCTATATCCAACCAATCCCTAAGAGGGATAGAAACTTGGAGTGTGCATTTCGATGGATCCAGATGCAAAAATAGAGTTGGTGTTGATGTAGTTTTGTAATCTCCTTCAAACAGTGTAAAAATATTTGCATACATACTGACATGGTATTTTACTAACAATGTTGTAAAATACGAAGCTCTATGCTTAGGTATAATGCAAACTGAGAGCATGGGTATCAAAATACTTGACATATATGGTGACTCTTAATTGATAGTCAATCAGGTAATATAGACATGCAAAAGTAAGCACCATTACTTGAGAGCATATAGAAACATGGTATGGGATTTGATGGAATCGTTTGATGCTTTGAACATTCATTTTATTCCTAGAAAATAGAACATATTGACTGAATCCTTGGCAATTAAGGGGTCTAATTACAATCCTTATTCAGATATGGGAGTTTCTAAATACAAAATATCAAAATGGTTTTTAGACCTACAATACCAGATAGATATATTTTTTGGAAGGCTTTTCAAAGTGATGATCAGATCATTGATTTCTTGGTAAGAGAGGCTTGCTTATCTACTATTAAAGAGGAAATTCCTAATGAGATAGATCAACAAGATGTTATCCAATTAAAAAAAATCATATCCTTAGGGGTTTGGTTACCTTAGAAATCCTCTTTGATAATGAGGATAGTAAAAAATCTAGAGCTTTGAAGATTAATGAAAATATTTATAAAGATATTGAGATTGATAAAGAAAAGAAGCTCAAAGTTGGTATCCGTTGTTCTCCAGAAGAGGTAGAGGAGATAAAAACCTTGTGCTTTAAATAAAAAGACATTGTGTTCTGGTCATATGAAGATCTAAAGGTATATGATAAAAATGTAATCCAACATACTATTGAGCTAGAGCCTGATGCAAAGACTTTCAGACCAGTAGAGGCTTGCAAATACCAAGATTGAATCCATAATGAAATAATACTTGCTAAAATTGTTGAAGTCTAAAATTATATACCCAATTGAGCACTCCACATGGGTGGCTAATTTGGTTCCTACAAGAAAGAAGAATGGAGAAATTCGTCTATTTGTGAATTTCAATAATCTCAACCAAGCCTCATTGAAGGATCACTACCCTCTCCCTCAGATTGACTAGATTCTACATATTGTTTTAGGAGCAGAAAGGTTCTCATTGTTAGACGGTTTCTCTGGATAAAATTAGATCTGGATAAAATATGAAGATCAATTCAAGACAACATTTACCATCAAATGGAGAACTTTTGCTTATCAAAGGATACCCTTCAGTCTCTCCAATGTAGTAGCCACCTTCTATAGATCTATGGATTATGCCTTTGGAGAGCTAATCAATAAGGTCATTCTCATCTACTCAGATGATATGACGGTGTTCTCTCATGAGAAATGAAACCATCTGGAACACTTTGAGCAAGTATTTTAGAAATGTAGAGAATTTGGCACCTCTTAATCCAAAGAAGTCATTTTTTGTAGTTCATGAAGGAAAGCTATTGGGGAATGTGGTATCTAAATAAGGAATGTATATTGAACTAGACATATTGAAGTCAATTCTTGCTCTCCCCTTGCCTATGAACAAGAAATATTTGCAATATTTCTTTGGGTAGATCAAATTTTTTAGGAAGTTCATCTAAGACTTTGCTCAAAAGGTAAAACCTATCTCAGATTTCTTGAATAAAAATACAAATATCAAGTGGACAAAATCAAGGAAAAATATATTTGAAGTCACTAAAAAATCTATTGCCACTACTCCAGTTCTGGTAAATCCTGACTTTAGCAAGAATTTCATTTTGTACACTTATGGAGCTGAAGAGAGTTGTGCATCTATGCTTACTAAAAATAATGATGATGGAGAAGAATACCCCATATTTTTTTGGAGTCAAACTCTCCATGAATACCGAATAAAAAATAACTTTATTGAGAGACAATTATTTGTAGTGATGAAGTCATTGGATAAGTTCAAGCAATACTTGGATCAAAGTAAAACCCTTGTGTATGTGGTACATCTAGATATAAGAAATTTCATTTTACAAGGTGAACTTGGAGACAAAAGAGTTGGTTGGATTACTAAAATCCACAAGTATGATGTGGAAATCCATCCTACCAAGATGATCAGGGGTAGAGCATTCTTCCAAGGGTTGATAGAAAAGACAATTGTAGAACAAATGACAACTTTCTAGCCACAAATAAAATATCATACTGAAGAGTTTCAATCAAAAGGTTTAGACTAGGTTGATCAGATGACTAGATATTTTCAAATAAGAATTTTCCCTTAAGGTATTAACCCATAACAAAGGAGGAGATATAGGATTCAAGCCTTGAAGTATGTCCTACTACCAAAAGGATTATATAGAATAAATCTTGATGTAGTCCTCCTTAAATGCTTGAAAGACGATCAAAAGCAAAAAGTCATGAAATAATTTCATGAAGGGTTATCTAGAGGACATTTTTAGGAAGGGTCACAAATTTGAAAATAATTAGGGTAGGTTATTAGTGGCCTACTATTTTTTTTTATACCTTCAAGATAATAATATCATGTGATGAATTCCAGAGGTATGTAGAAAGGACCAAAAACGCATCATTCCCCCTCAAACCCATCCAAGTAGAACAACCTTTTCAACTATGGGGACTGGACTTCAATGGAGTGATAAATCTCAATTCCTCATTAAGACATAAGTATATCCTGACTGCCATAGATTACCTTACAAGATGGGTTGAAGCCATTCCCATGAAGAAATCATCTCAGGAAGTGGTATTCAATTTCATGGAGAGCTTGATCATAAGGTTTGGTATCCCTGAAGCCATAATAAGTGACAATGGTCCAAATTTTATAGGAGATAAATATATTTAGGTTTCCAACAAGTATGGTATAACTATAAAAAACTCCTCTAACTATTATCCTCAGGTAAATCGATTAGCAGAATCAACTAATAAAAATATGCTTAGGATTTTTAAGAGATCACTAGAGGATAACAAAAGGAGTTGGTATCTACTTTTAGAACAAGCTCTATGGGTGAACATGATTACCATAAAGAAATCTATTAAGACCTCTCCTTATGCATTGGTGTATGGTAAAGAATTTATCCTACCTATTCACTTAGAGATACCAGCTCTCAAATTGGTAAAAACAGAAGAAGAGTCTAATCACAGTCCAGCTGAAACAAGATTGACCTATCTACTTTAGTTAGAGGAGAAAAGGACCCAAGCATTTAAATATTTCTAGAAGAACTCTATTGACACTAAGGGATTGTTCGAAAAGAAGGATAAATTCAAAAATTTCAAAGTAGGTGACTTTGTTCTAAGGTGGAAAGTAGAAAGAGCTAAACCATGTCATCACCAAAAATTTGATTCTTCATGGGAGGTTCCTTTAAAAGTGGTTGAAGTTAAAGAAAGTAATTCTTTCTAGCTCCAAGATCTAGAAGGAAACATTCAATTTATTTTGGTTAATAGATTCCATCTAAAACTCTACTTTGAGTAAGAGTTCATTTCATGAAACATATGTATATATTTGTATTATAATTTTATTTTTTCTAAAGTTTTTGTATAGAAAAAAGAAAAGTAGTTCAATGGTTCATAAAATACCGTTAACTAAGAGGTAAGATTACCAAATAATAAAAAGTGCTTTATCCTGCAATGTGCTCCATGACATGCTCAAATGAGTGAAGACAACCACAAACTATAACATGTGCTCCATGCCATGGTCGAGCTGGAATGATATATTGATAAAGCAAAAGTAGTGGTCAACACTGAGGTGACATGGACAAGGAGAACTAAAATCAAAAGAGACATCGATGACAAATTCCAAAAATGTGAATCCATGTCAATTAAATGTAGTTGTGCTATCCACTCCTTTTTATCATTTTACATTTGTGATTTTGTGCATATCTACCCTAAATTAATATTAACCATTGTCAAGTTTTACAACCCTAGGGTAAAAGCAGTAAAGACGGCTAAGGGAAAAACCCTTTTTAGCATAACTACTAAGGCTTGCTTAGATTTTTTTGTCATAGGTGTATATCCCCTTAAAATATGTAAACCCTTCAACATTGTAGAGCAAGCCAGGTATTACTCCTTGTAGGGACATGCTTATGAAGGAGAACCTTTTAGAAAGTGGGTTTACAACCAATTCAAAACTATCAAGTCCAAGAAAAATTTACCAAAATCCCTAATCGCTATTGAAAACTTTGCTAACCCAATGATTTTCACTATGTTGGTATGCCTAGAGGGTCTAAACTCTTATTGGTATGTGAGATATTGGAAAATAGCCACCATTTATTACATTTCCAATAAAAAAATATATAAACCTAAAGCAGAGGAAGAGGGCATCAAGCTAATTTATTTTGATTGGCCAACCTATCTTTCTAAAAGAATGCATGAACAACTAGTTAGTATGAAAAAGGATTTAGAGAGCCCCTCCTTTCGACATTGTTTGAATTTGATATGAATGTTCTATAGTATCGTAAGACACATGATGCCTTGGATTCCAACTAGGGACATGAATGATAATGGAGACCCTATTCTAGTTTATCATTGGACCAATAATTTGAGGACTATAGAGTCATACTATAGATTCAACTTGGAATTTTTAGATCTAGCTCTGAAATTCATGTATGGACAATGCCCTAGGTTTTCGCCTTTTGCCAAGGAGTTGTTGTGGGTAGATAATACCAAAGAGAGGGATTGATATATCCTCATAGAGGGAAATGTTATTAGACTCTAAGGTTTCACTGGTAAACCTTTCTGCTAGCTCATTTTGTTACTAATAGCTTACTGGCTGTGGGATATTTAAGATAGACTAACTTTATCAACGTCAAATTTGGCACTGGTAAGGGAAGAAAAGCAACTACGATTTATTATCACAATGTAGATTATGTAACAATAACTAGAAGGGGTAAATATGAGAAAATTACTTAATATTTGGAAATACTAGGTCTGTTATACATTCCACAAGGAGATATGACCCTTATGACAAGTTCTTGCAAATGAAAATTGCCCTAAATGTAGAAAGGACGCTCAAATTTGAAAAATCTTCAAGGTCTGATTTTGAAAGGGCAAAAATAACAAGGAAAATGCTCCATTGGAATGAAAAATTAGTAAAATGTAACAACTACCCCCATGGAGAGATTTTTATGAGTAGATAGTTGATTATGATCTTGAGAAGAACAAAGATCACCGATTAAAGAGTCTAAGATTAAAGAAATGGAGAAGAAACATGGTTGGGAAAGTGGTAAAATTATGGAATGATGGCAGATGAGAGTTGAAAAAGGTGCAAAAAATAATAGATTTTGTCATCAAGAAGACACCAATTTTTTTGAGTTGTATGAACAACATATCAAAACCTGGAAGACCAAAAATGGTAGAAAATTGGTACTAAGTTACAAGAAAACACAAGTAAAGGGAAGGAGGAAAAACCAAGTATCATTAGATTCTTCTTCACCACATTCTCAAGAATTAGTACAAGAGGCCATGACAGATGCTCCATCAACATTTGAGGAAGCCTAAAAGGCATTTGAGCCTTCATAAGAACAATTATAGAAATATTTTGTGGATGCTCAAATTATGAACAAAATGCATTACTCTGGTGGTGAAGTAGAAAATACATAAAGTATTTAGGCAATGAAAATGCCGAAATGCTTGGACTTGGGTGGAAAACCTCCTATCACAGATATAAATTAGAAGGAAAATGATGATAGTTTTGTATTCACCTCTATAAATTTCACCATCACAACTACAGTAAAGTCAACCTTGATTGCTAAAGTTGCATTATAGGAAGTACAATTTGAGGAGAATACAAAGAATTATAAGCCTATAATATCTATGGTTTTCAAGAGAAATACTAAGGATTCAATAGGGGAAATCCGGAAGGAGGTCTACAAGAAAAAAAAAATGGATCAAAGGTAAACTATCGAACAAAACCCTATATCAGTTGTAGAGCAACAAGTGCAACAAACAAAAAATCAAAGTGCAGAGGATATTTTTAAACAAACTACTTTGATAGGCAAAGGTGTGATTTCTATCCCTTCCTATCCTTCTATGTACCCAAAATAATCCTATTCCCATTCTCAAGAGAAATTGGAATATAAGGTACCTTCTTCCCCTCATAGTTCACCAACCGCTTCACCATTTATCATATAGTCTCAAGTTAATCCATCTTCCCCGTATTCAATAGAAGTGCCAGTGGCATCTTCAACCATTCATTCATATTCAATACCAAATTTGTTACCATCTATAACATCATAAGTGCAATCTACTTCATCTCTCCTATTTCATTCCATGATCCTAACATCTACCATCATGTCCTTCCTAGTTGCAACTTCTACAATAAGTACAGACTCCACTATCCTCATAAACACGACCCTCCTATCAGTATTTTATTCTTTCCTCCCATACCTTATAGCTACTCCAACATCTACAAACTATCCCACAGTAGCATCTTTTCATAAATAAAAGGATGTTTCACAAAAAAATCAAGATTTTTGGGCTTAGAAACTAAGTCTTCCAAGCATATGGCTAGATGGATAAAGACCATGATCATTGATCTAGTGATAAGGCAAAGGATAGCTAGATCCATAACTCCTCTCATAATCAAACCATAAGAGGATATGACTATAAAATATTATCATATAGATGAGCATACATATGATATTGATCAACTGCAGGTGGAGGATGATTTGGTTATAACAATGGATCACCTTGAAAATTTTTATGTCAAGATTGAAATTTATAAGGAGCAATTTAGAAAATTAGAGGAAAATTTTGAGAAGCTAGAAAATACAATTAGTAATAAGAAAAAGGTGGAAAAGACTATGATAAATGAATTCAATAGCTAGTAAAAAAAATATCAGGAGGATATTAAACTTAAAGACCAAATTTGAGATCACAATAAAAACAACGAAGCTCAAGTCAAAGAAATACAAGATTTTAAGTATCAGCTTCATATTGAAAATGCCAAAGCTACAGGCTTATCAAAAGAAAGAGTAAAAAAGGTTAAAAAGGAGATATGGTCTGAAATCCTTGATAAATATTTAGAAATTCAACCTATAATTGACTATATGGATGATGCAAGTCATTTACTAAAAGCTACCAAAGAAGATTTGGATAAATTCACTAAGGAGCTACATCCCATGGGGATACCAGTAGAACAAGTATATAAACTATCTGAAAGCATATTCAGTGAAGCTGCCAAGCCTATTCCTAGCAAGGCATGGAACACTTCTAGACTGGTTGCTAGAGTTGTGGTTGATAAAAATAAGTTGCTTCAAAAGGGCTGGTTACTATTAGATAATATTAAGGGTATACTCTAAGATATTGTAGATATTAATCAAGAGATAATGCAGTATGGTTTTGGAGGACTATGGGTTGAAAATAATGCCTTGATAAAAGAAGAAGATTTCCAAAAAATGTAGCCTCAATCATCTAGGATGAATCTTAGATAGATGCTTAGGAAGATCTTATTTATCAAGAGTAGGTCTCTCAAATGATCAAAAAATTGACTAGGCTCAAAGATCTAATGGAGGACTTGGTGAACAAGGGTAATTATATGACTTATGAAGAGACCTCTAAGTTGAAGTATATTCATAACCAGATCAAAGAAATAACCAACCCTAATGATTCAGCCTAGAGCCAAGCACTGTAGATCCTAAAACAATCTATCTAGTTGTTTGGAAAATATCTTGAACCCGAAGATAAGCAAGAGACTTCCTAGGAGGAATATGAGGCTGAAGAAGACCAAGAAGATGATAATTAAGAAGAGAAACAAGAAATAGATGAAGAAAAAATACACTGGGAGAAGTAAGATCAATAAAAAAGACTGCTAAAGACACTGAAGAGGTATAGGATATACAACTCAAGGGGTAAAATAAACAAGAAAATGAATAAGAGTAAATTGTCTTGTAGCGGAAGTGGACTTAAGAATTTTTGTATTCATGTGTATATTTTTTGTATATTGTTATGATTCTGACACTATCAGAGAATAGTCATAAAGCATGAAGCTGTAGAAAAACATGAAAAAATCATGAAGATATTTTGTTCAATCTGGTTGGGGTTACAATAGGGAACGTAGTTTCATATAGCTAGATTAAGACTATGTCCATGAAAGGAGCTATAGAATTTATTGATGATTTCCATGTGAACCGTTACTCTCTAAGTATCCTCACAAATGTTCTTGAGAGTGATGGTCACATAGAAGCTATTATATGAATCATAGTTCACTGAATATCGAAGCCTATCCCTTTTTATCCATCCCCACTACTTTCCCATTGCATACACTTTCTTTTCACTCCATACATACACCAATTTTTGAGAAAAATTCCTTCATTTCATCTAGCTACTCTACTGTTATCTCTATTCATCATTTTTGACTCTTGATGCCCAATGGATAAGACTTTGAGTTATCAAGCTTTGCGAGCAAAACCCCCAGGAGGTGTCATAATGTAGGCTCAAAATGGCCATATCTTTAGAATTTTTTTTTACAAAATTTTCTAAGTGTTGAAGGAGTTGGTTCTACCCCATGGTAGTGGCTTAGTGCAAGATTTTTAATCCTATGATCAAAGCAATAAAATATCATATTTCATAGTTTCAAGATCATGGGTTGTTGCACAATTTTAGTTTTGATGAAGTTCAACGGTTCACAACATGCTCAACCCTGCACGACATAAAATATTGTTCCAACTCGTGATAAAAAATGATCAAATATGATGTCGTTGCTTTCCAAATCATGGATTATAACACAACTCCATCCCACCAAATTTAAAGCTTATTCCATATCGTGTGATATAAAACATTATTCCAGCTTGTAGTAAAATTAGTCAAAATCCATGAATAAGTATTTCAATAAATAAGCCAACACAAGGTTCCATATCGTGCAGCTCAACATTATATCCTATACAAGCTAGAGCAAGGTTCTACCCTATGATCAACATTGGTCAACTTTGTACATGTAAATTTTGAAGTGTAAGGTACATCATGGTTCAGACTTTTTTCTACACTGTAGATGCAAAGTAAAGTAAGATCACTCAAAGACTACAAGGTTGTAGTATAGAAAAATTCTCTACCCTACGTAGGTTAGAATATATTTTTACAATGAAGGATCCTATGCTCCAACCCATGGTCAAAATGTGTGAATATCATTTTTCAACAAGTGGGATATGACATGTCTCTACGTTGCAAAGCTAACGATATTATTGAAGCTTTTATCTCAACCATCCATGAGTGGATCAACGATATGTTTGTTTTGATGCTCTCCAAGATACATAAAAGCAAGAATTTTATAACATGAAATGGTTGATTGAAGTAAACCAAAAGGTGAAGCATCTAAGAGGTCAAGAACCAAAAAATAAATACAGTTATAGATTTGTTGCTAGATAGCATCTATAAGAATGATGAACAATATATATAATAATTTTACACATACTAGAGCCAAACACCATGAAATACCAACAAGTTGTAGAATTCAAGTTGCAGAGAAGTGCAAGATCGTACATTTTTATTCTTTCATCTAAGAAAAATAAAAGACTACCACCTCAGCACCTAGCTGATCTGGCATTTTGTTTTCCTTATAATGTTCCACCTTATTTTATTTTTTCAAGCATGTAAAACTATAAATAGAGATTGAAACTTCATTTTTTAGGATCGGTCATAGAGTGTTTTCTTGCCCTATTATGTAAATATTTTTGCAAATCAATAGAAGGAACATTACTTGGATGTTTGCCTCAAGCTAGTGTGTTTTGTAATATTTTCAAGAGATTCAAGTGTGAATGCTTTTCTATTGTTGTTGCTACGATTAGTCTATTCTACTAATATTGTATTGGTAGCTAAGAGCACTTTGAAATATTTTGTAATTGGATCTATACTTGCAAGAAGTTTTTTCAATTCATTTTGGTACTGATCTTATTCTGCTATTTGGATTGTTAGTATCATAGATGTTTGAAATGGTTCATTGAAGTATGTCTTGGTTTTTCTTTAATCCGTGAATATTACCTGTTTTGAGTGTTGTTAATTGTAAGTGTGGGACACTAGAAATTGATTGTCAAAGTTTTTCTTATATATGCCTATGTTGTTATCTTTATCCAACCATTGTTTAATCATTCCTTTTTCTAACCCTAAACCCATTTATATCCCTCTCTTAAAACATTGAACCGAGCTTAAATGAGTCAACACCCTATTAGTTGACAATACCAGCCTACTTTGGAGGTTTGATTAGAGTAGTCTTTAATCCATCCAATGATGAGGTTTGTACTATGATTAGAAGGTGCACATCTAATTAGAATACTAGAATATAATAGTCATAGTTTTGAGCTTTGCTTGATGTCAATTTGGATCCCAACAACGATCAAGTAGTGACTAAATCTAGGTATACATTAATTCAATTATGTTTTCCATAAATATGATCTAAGAGCTACAACTTAGCTCATGGGATGGAAAATTATTCAGTGTCATAGAGACAAAGAAAGGAAATATGATACTAAAATTGTAATTTGACTCTACTTTTTTACTAGTATTTACTTTTTTCCAAGGGAGCCAATTTATCCCTATAAGTAAGTAAATCTCTCTTTCAAGCTAATTGACATAATTTTATAAGTAAATTGGCCCATATGCATACTTAGCCAAGCATTAATATTTTTGGGGTATTTTCTATTGTTTGATATCTCTTAATTTATTCATCTCCAAAAATCAATAGAATTTGTAAAGGTAGTGCTAAGGTACTATATTTATGGATACTTCATAGAGAATTAAGCATGATTGATATGAGATCCTATATCCTTCATTTATCCTTGGGCATGGAGTCTATAAAATTGGGATCCATGTAAAATTGTTAAAATAGCCATTTCTCCTATAATTGGTCATTTGTGGTAGTAGCCTTAACAACTTCTTCCACTCACTATCATCTAAAAACTATACTATCTTAGGGTATTTGCCTTCCCTATCATGTCCTCAAAATTATTTTGATAGTTCTTCTCCCTTGGAAGCTATCTCCTTTAGTTTATCATAAATTGGCTTCAACTTTTCATATGCTCTAGCTACATATGCTTGATTGACTTGGTAATTTTATTCCTTAATCATGGAACTAATGACATCATCATCTATGAGGTGCTTCTTTCCATAAAATATGTTAGGTATTTTGGCAGTAATTAACCCTTGGATCTCGTTATCCATTTTTTGCACTTAAATTTTCAAGGATGCTAGGTTGTCTTTACAATTTTGTAGGTTCCTTTGGACATCTAGGATCTTCCTAAACTTCTTGACTAGTTCCTTGCTGTCTATATCTTGCTATTGTGCTTGCACTATAGTCATTTATAGGAGTTTGAGGAGTTCCTAATGTTCTCAACTTGTAGATAGTTTTCCTTCTACAAGTTTGATGATTTTTCCACCTATTCTAAGATTTATTTTGTGAAGAAGGTGAATCAGAAGTATTCATATGCATTCTATATTTCCTCATTAATCTAGTTTCAGAAGGTCCTGGCTTTCTAAATTTTATGTGGTACATTTAGATATACAACTATATTTATAGACCTTGAGGTTATCAACTTCTTGATCTCTTGGTATTTTTACTCAAGGATTTTGAGGAGTTAAATTTGTTCTTTGGTCAGCTACTGCAAAGTTTGTTAGTCTTTACAAGTTGTGCCTCAAGGTCCTCAATTTGCTTTTTCAATTGATATTTCTTGGAAATATCTTTTAGCCCTTCATTATCTTACTAGATTTGATATCTTTCTACCTTAATATATAGTAATTCTTCTTCTATTTCCCTATCCTTAACATTTTCTATTTCATCCTCAATTGCTAGTCATCCATATTTCATTATCATACTAAGTATGATGTGGCTATCTAATTAGACCATTTGGTATGGATCTATCATTTCTGGATCAAATTGGGATATCCTTGGAGTTAGGTTAGTAGGATATGACACTACCTTCATCAAATTGATTTCCATAGCCTCAATAAAGTAAAATTTATCCCTGTTCCTTTACAATTATGAATGAAAGGGCACCGATGTCTTGGAAGTATTTTTACTAATTTTTTTATACTCCTATCCTTTTTCCTACGTAAAAATTATGTCTAACACCTTGATGACATCAAGTTATCTAGCATTGTAACCAAATATTGGTTTAATCCTTTTAGTTGTACTTATCAATGGGGGATATCCTATTGACTTAGCTCCTTCGATAGGGGTAGGGATGGAAAACTTGATTTTCTTCTTTTAGGAGAGGTTATCATGCTTGGGATGGTGAGTATGTGGAAGTGGATGGTATGAAGTAGTAAAAATATGGAATAGAATTCAAGTGGTAGGATAGGATGTAATGCCAACCCAACCAAGGAGACTAGAGGTATGACATGATATGCAAAACTAATGGTTTTATTATGATGGCTTGGACAAGTGGGGATGGAAATAAAGTGATGGGGTGGTCCCACTGTAACTATGACTATTGTATATGGGATACCTCTAGGATAACCAGGAGGTAGTATAACTATTAGAAACATAGACCTATAACTTACTTTTCAAACTCATAGACCCATACTTTTCAAACCCTCTTTGCAAATTCATCATCATCTATCTAACTATTTAATTATCCACTGCTAGAGATATTAACATAGCTAAAATGATGATCATAGGTGTTGTCTATTTTTTGGGTCTAAAATTATGTAGATTGATATCCCTATCATTACTACCATTATGATATTATCACTTTTAAAACCATTGGGGTTAATTTTATCATAGATATCCAAAAACTTGTCGCCAAATGGGCTATCCCTTCTAGACTTGGTTATCGTGTTCATTTCATAACTCATTAACTACCATGAAAGGATTTTCTAATCTATATACCCTATCTAATAAAGTATCCCCAATATTTGAAGATTCAACTTGATGTTTAGGTCAAACGTAATCCTTTTCCTTATTGTAAAAAGTATGCCACTCTAGGGGTTACCATACCAGCCCTATATTTCATCTTCATATCCCCTATTTATCCCTAGAGTGTCAAAAGTTGCCTCCTCATACAAGTTAGTCTATTGGTATATATTATACCTTTCTACATGCATGAAAATGGTATCTAACTTTTTATATTTGAGGGTTTTCTAAAAACTTCTCTTTTGATCATAGGACTAATAGTTTCTAAGATATTGGAGAATATCTCCTTCAATCTTACTTCTACAATTGAATGGAGCCCATGTAGCTTAGAAGAAATTTTCATAATTTGTTGCTTGAGTCGATAAATCATAGTTTTATTATCTCATTTTAAAGTAATTCAAATCCACATAGTCAAGTTGCCTTACATATTTTAGATCAAACATGTAGTTTGGGAGTTGTGCAACTAATATGAAGGGCATGGTTAAGAATCCATAGAGGTGGGTGAAGAATTTGGACCTTCCCAAGTAGAAATCTCCTCTAGATCATTTCTACTTTCTTAGAAGTTGGCATAATTCATCTATAAATCTAGGAACCTTCCCCTAAAATTACTCCATGATAACCTTGTTTACCTCATCATATAAGAAATATGAAGTCTTCCCCCTTCTAAGTAGGGTATGTCCATGCACTGTAAAACACTTAAGGATCATACATCTTAGCCTAATTGGTCTATCTAGAGGGTGGAAAACTTGATTTTCTTCTTGTATAGAATTAACTATATTAGGTATGAAGTATTAGTGACTTTCCTCTCTTTCTTGAAGTCTTTCAATTGACTACTCATTTTGTTAGAGATGTACTTGGTATAGTTAATCATCTAGGATTCCCAAGGTAGATATAGAAGACATGTTGTAGGATGATGTATTCATTGTAAACCTTCTTATTTATCCTTTATCCTAACACCATTACTATCCTTGTTATTACCATCTAAAAATATTCCTTAAGTTGGTCTAACTCTAGTGGGATACTAAAGTTGGATGGTAGATCCTACTTCTTTAGGTAAGGGGTCAGAAATTTTTTTCAATAGGTGCTAGTTTTTCTATATTAATATTACTTTTGGATCTTAGGGATACATACAATTTGTATGGCTAAGTTAACAGACCTTAAGCATACTCTTAATGACTCTTTGTTTGATGTAAATGCATCCTCTATCCACTGGGGTTATCTCAAGGTCTAGACTCTACTTATACTCCATGAATCTATTTAGGATATAGCTTGTATCTCTTAAGGTATTATTTTAGTAATTTACCTATGAAGTGGGTATAACATCCCTCCACAACCCTTTGGTATGGGTCTTCAAATTACTCCTCTTGTATTTTTGGATATGGAAATCCCTATCTCTTTCTTTTGACCATTCTTTCTTCAAGATCCATCTATCTATTAGATTGGTTTCTACTATAATGACTATGATTAATGATAATGGTATAGTAAGGGGGTGACCATCATGGAAGGAGGTGATATATCTTATGCTTTTAGTATTTAAGGGAGGACAAAATCATATATGATTTCCATTATGAGAAGATGATGAAAATTAGGTAAAAAGGTGAAATTTTTGGTAAATTAGACCAAATTTGGTAGCTTTTAATGGTGGGAGTGATTAAATCACAATTTTAGAACCATTTAATCATAAAAGCAAGTTATTAGTTATTTTAATATATAAAAAAGGGTGAGTAGAAGTGGATCAATTCATTAAAAAAATTTGGAGTGATTTTATAGAAGAGATAGTGATTCTATCTTTGGATGAGGTCCTAACAAATTGTAAGGGAGTGATTTACTCATCTAGTGTAAGAAATTTGTTTGTTTGGAATAATAAATTTATAAATATTTCTAGACAAATAAATTGGGAGGCATTTTGTATTTTGGAGTGAACTACTCAAGGTAGGGATACTAGTGGGCTTGACCTAGTTGGGGGTCTCTATGTGAGTGATTTCACTAGAAGGGTATGCAAATCATATAATTTGACTAGGCATAATATAAAATTAAGGACACCTAGGTCTCCCTTGGGGTATTTATAAGCCCTAGGTAGTGCACCCTAGCCATACTTTAGCATGGACTATTTGGGTAAGTTGATCAACTTATGAAGGGCCAATTGGCCCCAGGCCATGATTCCCTTAGGGTGCTCTTACAAAGTGAGCATCCCACTTGTTCTTGACAAGTGAATCACTATTTTTAGTTATTTTTAACATATTATCTAATAGATATAATGGACCACTAGTTAGGGAAGAAAATATAATTTACTTAATGGAAGCTAGAAAGTGTTTAAAAGAAAAGAAAATAAGAAAAATGAGAATGGTAGAAGTAAGGGGAGGAGGATACTTGTAAAATTAACAAATGATAATATGTCATATATACTATTTTGGTCAAAATTATTATTTATATATAGAGTAGAGGTACTTCCTATTCATAAAAACAATATTACTCTTGCCATGGAGGCAAGTATATAGGTTTTGGTCCCTACAATTTTAGTAATTTAGTAGGGTCTGCTCCATAATGAATAAAATTTTTGATGTGCCCTTGTTTTTGCTCAATATTCATCCCATTTGAGCATAAGGTTTCATTATTTATATTCTACTTCCATAGCTATTTTATTAAACCACCTCTTTATAGCTTTTTGTTGTTGTATGGTCCTTTTGAAGGCATTTTATCTCTCTACTTATAAGGCCAGTAGTGCATTAAATATTGCTACATGGGTTTGCCAATGATGTACTCTAATTCAAGATATTATAACTTTTGGAGGGAAGGGAGCTTAAGTTTAATTGGTAACACCAACTCCTTTTCATATACTAGCTTATAAGGGGATGAATCGGTGGATGTTTTGGCATCATCTTGTTTTTCCATAGTGCCTTACATATCTTTGTATGTCAATCCCTTTATGACTTTAAAGTGGTCCTTTTCAAGTTCTTGGTGATGTTTTTGTTGCTTGACTCAAATAATCCATTGCCTTGAGGATTATAATTGGATGATATATTGAGCATAAATCCATAATAAAGGGAAAATTTTATCACTTTAACCCCCATAAATTAGGTGGCATTATTTGTGATAATGGTGGTAGGAGTTTCAAACTTGATGATGATATTTTTGTGTAATTGAATAACCATATCCTAATTAGCCACTTTGGTTGGGATTGCTTTGACCCATTTGATAAAGTAGTCTATAGTGAGGAGTATCCATCCATGGCCTAGACTTGATAATGGGTTGACGTTGCATATGAAATTAAGGCACCCCTAGTGGAATGGTTTGGTCATGATGATATTATTTATAGGCATTGGATCTCTTCATTTCCTTCCTTGAACATGTAAAAATATTTGCAAGCCTTAAATTTTTGGTAGTAATTAGTGAAAAGAGTAGGCCACTAGTATCCAATCCTTAATATTTTATGGGCTATCAAGGGTGTAAATAAGTGACATATTTAATCATGATACTACTTGATTAGGCCCCTTATCTATTTTATTCCATGTAGTAGAATAGAATACTATTGTATCCATTTTTAAAACAAGAAATTGCTCAAACATTGGTATCATGTCACTTTTTGTTTGAGCATGGCTATATTTTTGGCTATTAATCCTTTAGGGACTTGTCCTATAGCCATGTATATGTATATATCTCCCATAAATACAGTCTCTTAATTTATATCCAACAATTCAACTAGAGTGACATGTTATTACTACACCCAAAAAGGGCTTTAAAGACAACTAAAGTAAGGCAACTTTTTATGGTGATAAAAAATCACCTTAATAGATCCTAAGAGAGTGGTTAAAAACCATCCTCTTAGGATAACCACCCTCTTAGTGTGACCCTACGAAGGTGGTTATAAACCGCCATCTTATGTCTAAGAGGGTGATTTATAACCATCCTCTTAGGGTTAACCACCCTCTTAGGTTTAAGAGGGCAATTTATAACCACCCTCTTAGGGTCACCCTAAGAGGGTGGTTATAAATTTCCCTCTTAGACCTAAGAGGGTGGTTTATAACCACCCTCTTAGGGTCACACTAATACATCGATTTTAAAATACCATATTAGGGTGATCTAAGAGGATGGTTATAAACCACCCTATTAGTTCTAATAGGGAAATTTATGCAACCCTAAGAGGGAAGTTTATAACCTACCTATTAGGGTCTCAATAGAAAAAATATACATTGATTGTGGGAAAAGCCCACATCGCATTTTGGTAGTTTGAGCATTTCATAGTGTACTATGGAGGGGGGACCATGGGACTATAGAAGAATACTAAAGGTGTAGTCTGATCATAATGGATTGCATGATGCCTTTTTAAATGAAAGGTATGGTTTGAGTCAACAATTTTTTTTAACTGGTTATATGGGATTGAAATGGGTCCCACCTGTATTACATCATGATGACATAGTGGTATTGGCAATTATACATGTATCACTTGGCAAGACTCAAACCTAGGTCTCCTCCTCAAAATTTGAGGAATATAACCAGTTGAGCTAATGCCATTTGATTGGTTTGAGTTGGAAAATTACCTATCATTATTTATACTTTTGTTCAATCAATTCAGAATTCCTTTTAGAGGAAGCTTTGAAACTTCGAGAATTTTCCAAAACTTGATTTGGAGGAAGATTTTTTCTTTGCAAGAATTCTACCCTAGAGGATAAGCTCACTATTCTTTGGATTTTTCCCTACTTCAATATTTACCATCCTTAAAGAGTGATTTCTCATGCTTGCAAGGTTGATGCTAATCATTCCAATATGAAAACCCATAGTGGTTTCATTCTATTTTCATTTTAGAGATTCGTTTTGTGCTATTTCTTCCACATTTGACATTGAGTGGAAACCCATATAAAAAAGGATTTATTGAGAAATAATAAACTTCGAATGTTTTGAGTTCCTAAATTTTTTTTACTATATAAAAAGATAAAGAAACATTGACAAGGTTTTGAGTTCCAACAAAACACCTACACTAAGTTATACATCTCTCCATGTACATTGCATGAGTGGAGAATACACTTGTTAAGAAATGGTCCAACCATATTTTATTTATAATGTTGACACCTTTGAAAATATCTATTTAGAAAGACATCTATCATGATTTGACAATGCTGAAATGAAATACATAATATGACAATGTGATAAACATGTTGCTCACAAATTTTCATAAGCTAAAAAGGCATTATATGATCATGGAACATGTATAAAATAGGTTTTTTAACTATTGTATCTTCTCCTCTACTTGTTTAAATTATCTCTCCTATCATTCTAGTTCTGAAATAAAATTTCCAAGCTTTGTTTGATTGTGTTGATTATTTTATTCAAGGTTTCATAGAATAGTCTGTAACTGCAAATATTTAATTATTTGTTAGTTATATCATCATATAACTTGAAAGTGGAAATGAAGTTTATTTTATTATCTACTTAATACTTTTGCAAATTCTATTGCCCAAGGTATTTGTGGGTGGATTTGTCTAGGGGTTTCACCATGTAGTTCATACGAGTTCTTGGTTTTACAATTATGGTTTTCTTCTTGAGGGGTTTTTCTTTATAAAGGCAGGAAAAGTGCTCTAGTTTTTTGTTTGTTGATATTCTTATGATACCAAATATTTTGTTTTTATTATTATTGTCCTTTCAATGACTACTATTGATTTTACTTTTGATTTGATGATTCTTATAACACTAGATATTCTACTTGCATATCTATTGTTGATTCAAAGGTTGTATTGGTTACTTTTGATGGTTTGCTTTCACTTCTACAAAATCTTTTTAGTGTTAGATCTCTAGAGATGATACAATACTTGTCTTCTCCCATAATTTATTACATGATCTCTCCTATCATTCAAGTTTTAAAAATAAAATTTCCAAGATTTTTTTGATTGTGTTTATTATTTTATTCAAGGTTTCATACAATAGTCTATAACTACAAATATCTATTTATTTGTTAGTTATATCATCATATAAATTGCAAGTGAAAGAGAAGTTTGTTTCATTCTCTACTTAATACTTTCATAAATTCTATTTCCTAATTTTTTTGTGGGTGGATCTATCTAGGGGTTTCACCATGTAGTTCATGCGAGTTAGTTCTTGGTTTTGCAAATATGGTTTTCCTCTTTAGGGGTTTTACCTTATGAATGTAGTTTAAATGCTCTAGTTTAGGTTTGTTGATATTCTTATAATACCAAATATTTGGTTTTTATTATTATTGTCCTTTTAATGACTACTATTAATTTTACTTTTTATTTGATGATTCTTATAACACCATATATTCTACTTGCATCTCTATTGTTGTTTTAAAGGCTATATTGGTTACTTTTGAAGGTTTGCTTTCATGTCTACAAAATACTTTTAGTGTAATTAGATCTCCAGAGATGATACAATACTTGTCTTCTCCCCTACTTTTTTATATGATATCTGCTATAATTACAGTTCTGAAATAAAATTTCCAAGCTTTGTTTGATTGTGTTGATTATTTTATTCAAGGTTTCATACAATAGTGTGTAACTGCAAATATCTATTTATTTTTTAGTTATATCATCAAATAACTTGTAAGTGGAAACGAAGTTTGTTCATTCTATACTTAATACTTTTGCAAATTCTATTTTCCAAGGCTTTTATGGGTGGATATGTCTAGGGGTTTCACCATGTAGTTCACACGAGTTCTTGGTTTTGCAATTATGGTTTTCTTATTGAGGGGTTTTGCCTTATAAATGCAGGAAAAATTCTCTAGTTTAGGTTTGTTGATCTTCTTATAATACCAAATATTTGGTTATTATTATTATTTTTAAAAGGAATATATATATATATTCTAGGACAAATTTGACATTCAATACAAGCTTCTCTCCAAGCCCCCATGCCACATGGATTTGCATGGATTACTAGGGATCCACAGATGAATTTATAATGCCTTGCCATATTTACAACTATCTTGCTTAGCATAACTGCTACAATGGAGCAACAACAATAATACAATCAATTTTTGATTCCATCTTGCTATTGAGAGAGCATTTTGCACTAGCCTCCAAATGGGAGTAATACCATGTAATCCAGGTGAATCCCAATAACTTTTGCAATACTATGTCCAACAGGAGTTTATCAGCAAAAAGTCACAACACCAAAGTTTCACTAGATGTAATGCCCAAGCAACCTAGGAGGAGTGTTGATTTCCAACAATGAATAAGACATGCTTGGGATGATATTTAGAGCATATTTATTGTTTAAAAACTGACATTCAAGGTATCATATCCCACTGAGTCCATGTGATCATTGTAACTGCAACAAACCTTTGACTTTGACTGACCAGTGGCTACTATCAATTTTGAATAAATGGCTTCCCCTGATCAAAGGGCATGTTGGGCAAAGACTTGCACCATTCCAATTTTAGAATTAAATTATCATACCTAAATCACTATTTATAGGTACTCTACAAGGAATGTTGTCACTTCCTTGGCAAGTAGATTGCCTGTTGGAACTACCTACCTAAAGAGAGGTAAAATATCTCGTAAACCATGCTTAAAATGTTCACTCAGTGTCATAAATAGCTACATTCTTATCATTTTTATGGGAAGCATTCTTGGCTAGTTGATCAACTTTGCTATTTCTTTATTCTTATTATAAATAAAATTTGATGCAATACTCTTTACATAGTGAGGCTTCTTCAGTTGAAACCTATTTGTAACTCTGCATCAAATGTTTCATCATTCTTATGCCATAATATAGTTAATATTTGACACTAAGGTAAAAATACTCATACAAGTCAAATACCACTAAAACAAAAAATAATTGTTCTAGAGAGTAACATCCTGTGGGAAGGTGCAGTCAACCTCAAGACATTCAAGAATCACTTGGTTTTTGTGGTGATTTTTTTTTTTGTTTTTATTATTATTGTCTTTTAAATGACTACTATTGATTTACTTTTGCTTTGATGATTATTATAACACCATATATTCTACTTGCATCTCTATTGTTGTTTTAAATGTTATATTGGTTACTCTTGATGGTTTGCTTTCATGTCTACAAAATCCTTTTAGTGCTAGATCTCTAGATATGATACAATACTTGTCTTCTCCCCTACTTTTTTAGATGATCTCTCCTATCATTCCAGTTCTAAACTAAAATTTCCAAGATTTTTTTGGTTGTGTTGATTTTTTATTCAAGGTTTCATACAATAGTCTATAACTTCAAATATCTATTTATTTGTTAGTTATATAATCATATAACTTGCAAGTGTAAGCGAAGTTTGTTTTATTCTCTACTTAATAATTTTGCAAATTATATTTCCTAAATTTTTTTTGGGTGGATCTATTTAGGGGTTTCACCATGTAGTTCATGTGAGCTAGTTCTTGGTTTTGTAAATATGTTTTTTCTCTTGAGGTATTTTGTCTTATGAAGGTAGGTTAAATGCTCTAGTTTAGGTTTGTTGATATTCTTATAATACCAAATATTTGGTTTTCATTATTATTGTCCTTTTAATGAATACTATTGATTTTACTTTTGCTTTGATTATTCTTGTAACACCAAATATTCTACTTGCATCTCTATTGTTGTTTTAAAGGCTATATTGGTTAATTTTTATGGTTTTTTTCATGTATATAAAAGGATATAGTGGTGCTCTAAAACTTTTTGTAGTTAAAAGCATTTATGTAATAACAACTAATGCTAATGGAGATAGATTTAACCATGGTTCTTTATTTTGTTTAGAAATTGGTTCTTTTATTTCAATTGACTCTTCTAGTTTTTATTTAGCTAAGGGTTATTCCTTTTGTTTTATAGTAGCTTATTCTACATTTTGTCTTAGAAGAGTTAGTTGAAATAAAATAAATGGTTTTGAATAAACATAGTCAATATGAACAAAAAAAAAGACCAAGAAAGAAACCATGGGTAGTTGAGGCTATCATAATAAATCAAGAGTCAGTGATAGATGCCTCACATAGTAGTAAGTATTTGAAATTTGATAGTGTTGTTCAATAGGGGTTGACCTAGGTATATTAGAATTTATCATTATTTTTTCAATGACTATGATGTATTACAGTGACTGGTGGAGGATACCAGCTATGGAGTTCCATTAACGAGGAAGATAAGGAGGCAACCCATAACATAAATGAATCTAATGGTGAGACTAATTGAAATGAGGCTAAAAATGCTTTGGCTAATGAAGAAAGTACGTAGACCATACAATAAATTTTCTCATGATGTTGGATTACTCATTGTTGTCATACTATATGACATAATGATGTTTGGATGGTGTTTGTATTATAGGTATTGATGCCAGGTCATTGGACACTTTAAATATTGAATATCATAGAAAGAGAGATCCAATAAGATGTGTAATAGAGTCAAGAAACATAGATAGGGTGGATAAAATTTAAAATCTTAACGGACAATGCATAGAAAAAATTGTATTAAGTTTACATCTTACAGTGGATGTGATTATTAGGGAGATTATCCCTATCACCTATACAGATTGGAGAGTAGTCATAGTGGAAGTTAAAAACCAGATATGGACACTCATAGTATCCATTTTTGAATACTTATATAAATGTTGCATCTAATAATATGCTGATTTGATGCAATAAAAATAGATCATTTCAAACACAATGAAGAAATAGGTCTTTACGACCATGGACAAGCAGTGACATGAACATAAGCATCGACTTGTGAAAAACCACTATGATAAGTATGATAATGATGAAGATATAATTGCTAATACACCACCTCACATAACACAAAAATATTGGGAAGCCTTTGTGAATGGGAGGAATAACATTGACTTTAAGGCAAATATCAGCCAATATGCTATGGTGGTTCATATCATTGTTATATTCATGTGAATTTTATGACCTTGATCTCCCTAATGAATTTATATATTAGTTTCTGCATTGTGTTGTAGGTGGTGAGGCAAAGGAAAAAATAAAATAGATCTCACCAATCCATCATGCACACTTGCAGTCGAACAATAAATGCTCAATTGGAGCATGAAATGGTATTCTATCATACTCATCAATCATATGTGATAAACATAGCTATATTGTTTTGTTGTATGACTTATCCCCATGCCTCTACAACTAAATATTGTAGAGGAAGAGCCAACAAAATGTAGAAACTCCACTACCAAGGGCAATTGCATGGATGGAAACTCAAACAAAGAAGGATAGGGCTCATATTTCACCAAAATTTGTGAAGACAATCGTAAGTAACATTTCCTTGGAAATAGCAATACATTAAACTTCAAACCATTGTTATATCGATTATTTTTAACATGTTACTAGTTAACTATGCATGTGATGTTGCAAGAAAAAATTGGATAATAAAATATCATTTATGAGCTTCACAAATCAATCTATTAAGGCTGATATCCTCACCAAGATTTAAGGACCTAAAATATCGGGTCGAGTTCAGGGTATTAGCAAAGAATTATCGCTAACTACTCTATTTAATGGAAAAGGTTACATATAGAAATTGCACCAGAAGTAAGAGCATATGATAGAGAAAGAGAAAAAGTGGGAAGAGAAGCTTACAAAGAATGAAAAAATATTGCAGAGAAGCTTGTAGAGAACGAAAAATTATTGTAGAAAAAGAGACAAATATTGAAGATATTTTAACACGACTTTCATAGATAGAGGTGTGTCAATTTTTTCATGATTTCATATTTTAAATGTTTACATGTTGAACCCCTAAAGTTGTAATGATACCTTGCATATAATTCCATAGGCAAGATCACTACATGCTACCCCTACAATTGGACACAACATTTGTGGTGGTGATCAAGGCACAAACATCTGCTCAATACCTTCTAGGTTAGAGTCATCAATGGTACGACTATTAGTTAAAACATAAAATGGTTGACTTAATTTGGATTGTACGCTATGTAGTGAACTTATTTGGGCTATTTATTTTCCATGTAGGGGCTGAAAACAACATCGATCAATCAAAATAAGAGAAGGGATTGTTGCTTGACTCAGATCCATAAGGATAATGTAGTGGCCAAAGGTATGATGATCAGTACTGACCCTAAAGATCTATTGTTGCCATCACACAACATACCCTAATTTGGGGACCTACTTGAACTTTTGAGGTTAATATGATTTTTTTTACATTGAGTGTTTTCATGCTAGGTGCAAATACAAAGTTATCATAGAAAGAAAATAACTTCATACAAGTATATGAATAAAATCAATGTGGGCATTGTTTTTGTGGATCAAAATATTGTGTAACCATATATAGTTTTTAATAGTTTTGAGGAAATCTCGCACGTGAAAAGAGGAAAATATGATCAATATGGTTGAATGACATACCTTCTTGAGCATACACCAAATATTGTAAAACTTGGAAAACCCTATTATATAATTATCTTTTAAAAAATTTATAGCATGAATTATTATGCTCAACAACATGACCGAATTGCCAAAATTAATTATTATTTCTTCCTTTTCACTTCACGTCAACCATTTTCAAATCTTCAAATTCAATAATCTACATGTGACCCCTATTTCTTCTTTGCCACAAGTATCAAAAACATAAAATGAAAAACCATGGTAAGATATCAATTTTCATATCATCCTTCTAAATCCAAGGTAGATCTCTCATATTTTTAAAGACATTATTATAAGTTAATGGTCAATAACTTTGGAGGCCCATTTCAATGCAATATGTTATAAAAATAATGAAATTTCATCATGAGGTTATACCAAATACAATAATTTGAACAAAAGTTGGTCATTTATATATAATTTTTTCATCATACCAACAGTGCATTACGTTCATAAGAGTGATATTTTTAGCATAATCGATAAGCAAAAAGACCTTTCATTGTTAGTTTAATATCATGGACTTTTGAAAATACACATTCTATATGATATTTTTGTTGATATGATTGTAGACCAAGTTGGGTTATCTTTATTTTTTTTTTGTGAAGAGAATGGACCCTTTACCAGATTGGAATGTTGTATGGCTATGCAGTGGAGGACGGCTTGACAGGTTTCTTCCTACAGTACAAAGATTGGAATATTGTATGGCTCTGCAATGGAGGACATATTGAAAGAAATAAACTATGATCGATAGTAAAATAATTCAGTGCCTTGTAGAAATCCTCCTGATAACATGATCACCTTGAACTATGTTGCTTCCACTATAGATAGGGGTAACTTCCTGGATATACACATTGTATTGCACTGCTTTCACTACAGAAAGGAATGATACCCCGTATGTATACATTGGGTTACATCGCTTCCACTATATATAGAGGTGATGTATCAGATGTAATTTTTCATGTTATCAGGAGTGACATCCCGATATATCCCCAACTATCTTATGCATTACCTTATTAGGTAACAATCCAAAGAGCTTGGATTATTTTGTCCTGGTAAAGCAAAATCAAAATCAATTGATCTCTAGACTAGTTAGGCTTCATTGAGAGAAAATGTAGGGATGGTCTCCCTAGGTGTTAAAAATAAAGAGTGGCCCATTGTTAAGGAGTTTACATTTGAATCTTAGATAGGTGGTTCTTCACATGCAAGTCATGGTGATGTCTCATCGAAAAAGACTCACAATTTCATCTCAATGGACCTTTTCTTCTAGTTTAGTGTAAACACAACATTTATCCCATGTGTGGAGTGCCCCATATGTGATTCAATTGATATTTATCATATTTGAGAGTCTTAATTCATATCCTTCATGGCTATGATAATTTTAACACAGATGAATTATCAAGGATGAAGAAATCATAAATAGGTTGAACATCGACCGCACCTACGTGCATCAATAATTATCTATGGTCAATGGTGCTACCAAGCATATTTTTAAATTTAGTGGTTAGTAAATGATGCATTCTAAGCACAATTGGACATGTTTAATCCCAAAACACAAGTATAAATGGTATATTTTTGAGGTAAGACTTCTAGGTTAGTAAGATTAGTTTAAAGAACACTCTGATTTCATTTCATTACCCTAAAATCGATATTGCCCATGTGTGAGAGTATTAATTCGTATCCTTCATGGTTGTGATAGTTCCATAGAACCATTGCATAGAGCACAGTCTCATGGATTGTGTGAGTAAGGTGTACAAAGAGCATTACGAGGATAACTTCAACCAATCTTTGCCCATGGAGATGTTGAATAGTCTCATATAGGATGAACGTACTAGAAACAAGACATCACATTTAAGATATTGATGATGTTCTAAAATGGAGATATTAATATTAATTTTATAACAAATAATTTAACCTAAAATGTTTATTTTGAGATAAATTTATCATCAAGCCGATAATACGAGTGTTGAAGAAAATAGTTATGAAACATGTTATAGAAATTATTATGAAACTGAACAACTAAAAATTTTCAAATTATAAATAGCCATTAAGACTCGAGGAGAAGAGGTCAAAGGCCATTTGGAGCAAGAAAATTTTAGAAATTAGGGTTCTTTATTGTCAATGTGCATCTCCTCCCTGGTTGCTGGAATGAAGAATGAAATTTTATCCATTGTAATCGCTTGATGCAACGTATTCTAAAAGTGAATTAATTGAACATATTTTATTTTTGCAATATCTTGAATAAATCCTGACTATGGGTATATGTTTGTATTTGGAAAAATATATCACTCACCAAAATTGGTTCTAGAAGGAGGGCCTAAAGGTAATTAATTTGATTTTTTTTTTTTTGTATTTACATGGTGGAATCGGTAGTCGCCACGAATCCGGGTAGGCTGTCCAACTTTTTATGGCCACCACAGTATTCTGTTTTCCACCCCGAAAGCCGCCACATATTTCTTCGCATAGTCCGCCCCTATAACCACCATGCCACAATCATTTTAAACCTTTTACGCCACTAAAAGCACCAGGAAAGGGACAAGTGTTCAGTCCGGTGAGGCTCGAGATTTGAACCTTGGACCTCCGCCCCCTTATGGTGTTTGGATGAACCAATTGGTCTACACCTCGGACCCAATTAATTTGATTTTCAAAAGTTTGAATTTGTTCAAATTAATTTTTAAAATTTATCGTTATATGTTGCAGTAGTTTTGATTTTTTATAAATAAAAAATATTTTGATGGTTATGGTTAAATTATTATTGTTATAATTTTTGAATATGATGATTTAACCTTCCAAAATTTAAAAATTGTGAATCTTTTCACACATAGCTTTGCATGTTATATCTCTTGAATTATCAAAACTGGAACCAAAAGTTATAATCACTAGGTCTAAGGCTTCTGAAAATACTAAATTCTATAGCCTTTCTCCTCCAAGAAGGTCCAAAAGGTCTAAAAGTTCATCAATAACTATTCCACCCATTCACACTTCATCTCAATCCATTGTACCATTTATCACCTCTCCAACAACATCAATGGCAAGAATTGCAACTTGGTTAGGTGGTCATAGAAATCCATTAAATATTCTTGGAGTAGCCCATGATATTCCTAAAAATGCAAAAATATACTTACCCAAGTATAGACATGATGGCACCAGAATAGTTGAAGAACACATTCAAGCATACAAGGATGCTTTAATTAGACTACAAGTTGAACATGAAGATGTTGCTTGTAGAATGTTTCCCCTCACTTTAGATGAACTAGCATACGATTGGTATATCAGTATACCTACTAATTCCATCACCTCTTGGGATGGATTAGAAACAACTTTTATCAATCAATTCAGGTTACCTATAGACCCTATTGTTATATACCACCAGTTTGCCTCAGCAAGGAGAGAGCCTAGTGAGCCTTTGAGGCTATTTAATACCAGATTTCATAAATTGTATACCAGGTTGACTACTCCTTATATGCTTCAAGCAGATGCAACCATACAAATGTACTTCAAAGCATTGGATCCTCTCACATCCATGTTTGTGAGAAGAACACCTCAGATCACCACTCTTCCCATGGTATACAGTGAAGCCTTAATTGTAGAACAATAGTTGATGCCTCAAGGCTTTGGAATAGGAAAACTACCTTCCATAGGAAAACCAAGTGCTTACAATCAAGTGCCCATGATAAACTAATCTTTGCCACAACAAATTATAATGTTGAATTCCATGTCATTCAATAATTTCAATCAGCCATATAATCCTCCTACCACTCCCACCTATCCTACCACTCCACAATATTTAGAAAACCAATTCACCACTCACAAAATTGTTGAAACTAATGCTCAAACCATACCTACATTCTTGAATACAACACCCACTCAAAACTTGTCAACATTTCCCAATGTTAATCTTCATCAAAATAACCTAGCATTTCCACATGCTGTTCAAAATCAAAATATATCAATTTTTTGAAAAATCCCATTGTTACTGCAAATAATACAACCAATCAAACTACTGTAGGATATAATAAGGTATTTAATCCTTATTTAAATAAAATACAAATATTAGTCCAAAAAATCAATAGTGACATGGTTCATTTGTAGAAACAACTACCTCAAAATTCACCTCAAAATAGGAATTTTAGTTTTCAAAGAAGACAATGGAACACTCGTCCAAACAATGGAGGAGTGTCCAATCCTATTGCTAATCAAACCAATGTTGTCATTAATGTAAATAAGACAAGTAATATAGTTAATATTTCATATTTAGCCTTAAACAATTGGTGTAGAGTACATTCTACTGCACAACATAGTGAAAATGAATACCCTGAGTTCAAAACAACCTTGGACATACTCCAAAAAGAGATGGATAACATGGAAATAATTCCAAGTGAAGATACTTCCCAATAGGCTAGTACTAGCAAAGGAAAAAGGAACAACTTTAGTAGTTGAAACCTTTGAATCAATTGAAGAAGATGAAGAAGGATATGATGGATCTTTAGAAGAGGAAGTACAAGATTTTAGACAATTCAAGAAAGGAAATCATAATTACAAGCTTAGGAGCAAGAGTAAAGCTCCATTCACTTCTTCTACTCCACCTAATGATACCATCATTCCTCCTGATACACAAGCTAGTAACAATCCCATACCTCCATTTAAAGTTGATCTGCCCCAACCACCACATGACAAACTTGCATATAACATTGTAGAAGATTTAAATAAGATAAAAGCAAATATATATTTATTTGATATTGCTCAATTGACTACTAAATAATAGTTGTTCATGAAGGCTTTTAGTTTTTAAAGAATGAAGTTATTTACAACGAGTCTGAATTATGAGTTTACACTCTTGAAACCAAGTTGGATACAGATAAATCTAAAACTAAAATACGATGTAGTAACTCCATTAAAAATGAAAAATCTAGTTTGGACTCTTAAATTTGATGGATCCAATTCTAAATAAGGTAGTGGAGCAGGAGTTGGATTACTCAGTCTCAAAGGTAAGCTTTGTCTAGTTGCTTATAGATTGCAATTTCCTTACACTTATAATACTGTAGAGTATGAGGCTTTAATTTTTGGATTGCAATTTTCTTTAAAGAAGAATATCAAATGCTTAAAAGTGCTTGGAGATTCTAAATTGGTAGTTAAACAAGTAAAAGGTCAATACACACGTGATGATAAAATATTAATCCATTATCGGAATAGAGTGAGATATTTGATTTATGAATTGCATGATTTTAATATTACATTTATTTCTAGAAAGAAAAAATAAATCACCAACTCTTTGGTTGTAGTAGCAGATACTATGAAACCCATAGATAACAGAAGGCTCAAGAAATTTTCAATTGAATTAATACTCTATCCTTCTATATTTGATAATATGAAAAACTTGCAGGTGTTTGAATATAACAAGCATATTTTTAATTTTGTGATTAATTCTACTATTTTTGAAAATCAAGTTATTGATGAAGATGAAAGGCTACAAAATGACAAAAATGAAGACCATGAGGTGACCATGAAAATCAATGCAATTCCCAAATATATAGTTTCTCTGGAAAAACTCTTTGACATTGATTACAAAAGTAAAATATGTAATAAAGTCTCATTTTAGAATGATTCTTATGACACAATTAATATAGGGACTAGTGAATATCCACACAATGTATTAATAAAAAAAAACTTGCACTAGTTAGGAAAAAGAAGAGATCATACATGCTCTTAAAGATTACATGGATACCATAGCCTGGAGTAATGAAGATTTAAAAATATACAATGAAAATATCATAACACATACCATCCCATTGAAACTAGATACAAAGCCATTTAGGCAAAAGTGAAGACCTATTAATCCATTGTTAGAACCACTTATCAACATAAGGTCAAGAAACATTTAGATGCAAGAACCATATTTCCTATTAGGCACTCCACTTGGGTAGCCAACATAGTACTAGTTAGAAAGAAGACTGGGGAAATCTACCTATGCATAGATTTTAGAAATATTAATAAGACCTCTCAAAAGGATACTTATCCTTTGCCCTCTATTGATCATATATTCCAAATCGTAAATGGATAAAAAATGATGTCATTCCTAGATGGATATTCTAGTATAATCAAATTCTTATAGATCCTAAAGATAGAATGAAAACAACTTTTACTACTAAGTTGGGCACTTTTACCTACAGAAGGATTCCTTTCAGATTACTAAATGCAGGTGCCACTTTATAAAGATCAATGGTTTATCCTTTTATATATTTAATTGGAAAATGCATTGTTATATATTTTGATGACATCCCTGTATTTTCAAAGAACATAAATGATCATATTAATGACTTGAGAAAAGTTCTTCAAAAATGTAGAGAACATGGTATTTCGTTGAATCCTAAGAAATGTATTTTTGAAGTGAACGAAGGGAAACTCTTGGGTCATGTAATTTCAAATTATAAAATCTCAATAGCCCCATAAATAGTAGAAGCAATTTAGAAAATCCCTCTTCTTGGTAGTAAAAAGGAATTAAGATCATTTTTGGAAAGATTAATTTTGTCAAAAAATTCATCTCACGATTTGTAAAAATTGTTAAACCATTAAATGAGATGCTTAAAAAAGATGTTAACATCAATTGGAAATTTGAAGCTAAAATAAATTTCCAAGGCATTAAAGATGCTATATGTAATGCACCAATGCTGGTGAACCCTAATTATAAGAAGCCATTTTACATTTACTCATTTGCTTTTGAACATTCATTTTCTAGTGTCTTGACTCATAAAAATGAAATTAATTCAGAAAATCCCATAGCCTTTATGAGTTATCTATTAAAATATGCTCAACTAAAATACACAATTCTTGATAAACAGATATATGCCTTATTAAAAACTATGAAAAATTTAGGTATTGTATTTTGCATAGTAGGATTTTTGTACACGATTCTATTGTTAAAACAATGTTGATACAGAATGAATTGGGAGAAATAAGAGGTAAGTGGATGTCCATATTATAGAAATTGGATTTGGAGATTCATCCTATAAAGCTATTTAGAGGTCAATGATTGATCAAAACTCTAACGAAAATTGATCCTCAAATCATGTATCAGTAATATATTGCAGAAGATATCATAACAAATGAGTGGTACAAAGATATTTTGTATTTTCTACTGAATGGTAAGTGCCCAGATCATTTTAATGCTACTCAAAGAAGAGCATTACATTTAAAAAGTGCTAATTTCATGATTAAAATAGGTGTTTTATACAGGAGAAATCATTAAGTAATTTACCTTCGATGTCTAAATAATGATGAGGCTATACAAATACTCAATGAATTACATGGTAAATATGGGACTGGACATGGTTCATCCAATGCTACAACACATCAGATTTTAAGAGTTGGCTATTACTGGCCACATATTTTTAAGGATGCCCATGCCAATGTTCAATCCTATCATACATGTCAAATTATTGCAAACAAAGAAATAAACACTTATATGCCTTTGCAATATGTACTTGATGCTAGACCTTTTTCACAGTGGGTATTATACTTTGTAGAATTAATTAACCCAAATTCTTCAGGTTGCCATAAATACATCCTAACTGCAACATATTATTATACTCGATGGAATAAATCTATACCTACCAAAAATTGCACCACATAAGTTGTCATTAAATTTCTAGAATAACATATTGTTATTAGATTTAGAATGTCTTCTTTTGTAGTCTGTAATAATGGTTCAACATTTATCTCCCTTCAACTTGTAGAATGAGCCTATGAAAATAAAGTGAATATAAAGTTTTTTTCTAACTATAACCCACAAGGTAATGGTTTAGTAGAATCTACTAATAAGAACTTATTGTCAATAATTTAGAAAATTTTAGAAAGAAATCCTAGAGATTGGCACAATAAGCTCAAATATGCTTTATGGGCAAATAGGACAAGAAAAAAAGAATCCATAGGTACATCACCTTATCATTTGGTATATGGCCAAGATCCTATATTTTCTTCTAACTTTAAATTGCAAACCCTCCGGTTCATGAAGGATTATCTGGAAACTGATGATAGAATTGAAGCTAGACCTACTTATCTCATGAATTTAGATGAAAATATATAGAATGTTTTACAACACTTTAGTAAGAATCAAGAGATAGTCAAAATATGGTTTTATAAGAGAGATAATATTAAAGCCTTCATAATCATTAATTTAGTCTTATTATGGGATAAGGTGCATGAAAAGAAAGGATATCATAATAAGTTTGATAACCTCTGGTTAAACCCCTATCAAATTTATGATATACTTGGAGAGAATACCTTTAGGTTGAAGAATTTGAATGGAGAGGATTTTCCTTTACCTTTCAATGGGAAGTTATTAAAACACTACTTTCATCCTTTAGATAGTGTAACACATATATCATTTGTACATAACTCCTTGTTTTATACATGTTCTTGTACATAATTTTTTTGTTTGTATATATTGTTTGGATAAAGTATCCATTTATTTATTCATTTTGTTATATTTTAGATGCTTTTCACTTATGTAAGTTCATGTTAAGTCATGTGTTTTGATTTACTTTCACATTTTGCGGTTCATTTTCACAATTGTGTTTTCGTTTGGCTCCTATAGTTGTGGTATAGTTGTGTAACTACAATGGACTCTTGGTCCCTCTAAAGGAAATATTTCTTAGTAATGGAATATGAGTTTCTTGTTGAAATTAGGTGAAATTGAAGCTAGGGAAATTAGATTATTTAGTAGTTGTTCTTGGATTGTGGATTAAAATTATGGATATTGAAATAATACAATAATTTGCTAAAGCTTCACATGTAACACCACATTTAATTTTTTTTTTTTGATCTTGGAGGATGAAGTTATTTTGTTTCGTTGATTAGGTAAACTTTTATACGCTCCATATTTAGCCTTATATGATCTCTAACCCAAGAGGCACATATGATATTTGCAAAACAATCAAATTCTAATAATTTTAAAAAAATACAAATCAATCAAATGCCTAGGTGTTTTAGATAATCTCTATTGAGACTATAGACATCCAACTAGCAGTAGAGCTAGGTCTAGATGAGATCAATGTCATCTCCACTAGAGCGATAGAAACTTTATTGGTAGTGGAGAAATGCAGAGGTAAATATTTATGACTGATATCCTTAATAACCTAATTGCAAAATAGATGATATAATTCTGACTGATTCAAGAATAAGGAATGAATGCACAAAACACACACTAAGTTGAAGAAATCGAAACATATAATTTCAATTAAAAATATTTAACCCCATACTTATTGAATATTACTAGATGAGCTATATTACATTGATATTTGTTTTTCTTGATTTTAGATTGGGTTATTTATCCAAAATGCTTAGGAGCATTTTTTAGCAGAGTCACAATTTGTTGTTGCCATCGCACAATGTACTGCAATTTGGGGATCCACTTGAACTTTTGAAGTTAATATGAAATTTTGTTCACATTGATTTTTTTCATGCCAGGTGCAAATACAAAGTTATCATAGAAATAAAATAACTTCATACAAGTATATGAATAAAATCAATGTGGGCATTGTTTTTGTGCATCAAAATATTTTGTAACCATATATGTTTGTTAATGGTTTTGAGGAAAGCCCACACATGATAAGAAGAAAATGTGATCAATATGGTTGAATGACATACCTTATTGAGCATACACCAAATGTTATAAAACTTAGAAAACCCTATTCAGTAATTATCATTCAAAAACTTTATAGCCTGAATGATTATGCTCAACAACATGACCAACTTGCCATAATTAATTATTATTTCTTCCTTTTCACTTCACGTCAACCATTTTCAAATCCTTCAATTCAATAATCTACATGTGACATCTATTTTTCCTTTGCCACAAGTATCAAAATCATAAAATGGAAAACCATGGAAAAATGTCAATTGCCATATCATCCTTCCAAATCCAAGGTAGATCTCTCGTATTATCAAATACATTATTATAAGTTAATGGTCCATCACTTTGGAGGTCCATTTCAATGTAATATGTTATAAAAAGAACAACATTTCATCACAAGGTTATACCAGATACAATAATTTGAACAAAATGTGGTCGTTTATATATATATAAATGCTAAAATGTGGTCGTTTATATATATATATATGCTAAAATGTGGTCGTTATATATATATATATATATATATATATATATATATATATATATATATATTCCATCATTCCAACAGTGCATTACGTTGATATGAGTGAGAATTTTAGCATAATCGATGAGTAGCAAGACCTTTCCCTTGTTAGTTTAATATCATGGAATTTTGAAAATACATATTCTATATGATATTATTGTTGATATGATTGTAGACCAAGTTGGGTTGTCTTTAATTTTATTTTTTTATGAAGATAATGGATCCTTTCCAAGATTGGAATATTGTATGGTTGTGTAGTGGAGGATGTCTTGACAAATATAAACTATGATTAGTAGTAAAATACTTTCATGCCTTGTAGCAATCCCCCGATAGTGCAATCACCTTGGGATATGCCACTTCCACTACAGACAAGGGTGACGTACCGAATGTACAGATTGGGTTGCATTGCTTCCACTATAGATAGGGGTGACATCCTAGATGTACACATTGGGTTGCACCACTTATACTGTATACAATGATGACGTCCTAGATGTAATATGCCATGTTATTAGGGGTGATATCTCGGTATATCCCCAACTACCTTATGCACCAAGTTATCAGGTAATAATATGGAGAGCTTGGATTATTTCATCCTAGTAAAGTGAAATCAAAATCAATTGATCTCTAGACCAATCAAGATTCATTGAGAGGAAACACAGGGATGGTCTCCATAGGTGTCAAAAATAAATATTGGTCCATTTTTAAGGAGTGTACATTTGAATCTTAGACAAGTGATTCTTCACATGCAATTCATGGTGATGTCTCATCAAAAAAGGCTCACAATTTTATCTCGATGGACATTTTATTTAGTTTAGTGTAAACACAACATCTATCCCATGTGTGGAGTGCACCATATGTGATTCAATTTATATTGCCCATATGTGAGAGTGTTAATTCATATTGTTCATGGTTGTGAGAATTTTAACACAGATGAATTACCGAGAATGAAGAAATCATGAACAAGTTGAACAATGATCGCACCTGCATGCATCAATAATTATATATGGTCAATGATGTCATTGGACATGTTCCTAGATTTAGTGCATTTGTAAATGATGTATTCTAAGCACGGTTGGACGTGTTTAATCCTAGAACGTAAGTATAAATGGTATATTTTTAGGTAATACTTTTGGGTTAGTAAGATTAGTTTAAAGAATAGTCTGATTACCTTTCATTACCCTGAAATCAATACTACCCATGTGTGAGAGTGTTAATTCATATCCTTCATGGTTGTGAGAGTTTTGGATTCTTCCAGTTTCTAAACCATGGCATAGAGCACATCCTCATGGATTGTATGAAGAAGGTGTGCAAAGAGCATTATGAGGACAACTTCAACCAATCTTTTCTTGTGGAGATGCTGAATAGTCTCATACAGGATGAATGTACCAACAACAAGACATAACATTTAAGATATTGATGATGTTCTAAAAATGAGATATTAATATTAATTTTATAACAAATAATTTAACCCAAAATGTTTGTTTTCATAGAAATTTATCATCAAGCCGGTAATACGAGTGCTGGAGAAAATAGTTATGAAACATGTTACAGAAACTGTTATGAAACTGAACAATTGAAA
Organism: Wollemia nobilis; assembly: GCA_028583015.1. NCBI lineage: Eukaryota > Viridiplantae > Streptophyta > Pinopsida > Araucariales > Araucariaceae > Wollemia > Wollemia nobilis. The sequence goes on from JAQPPZ010006992.1 coordinate 47,247, forward strand.
AAGTTTCAAATTATAAATAGCCATTAAGACTCGAGGATAAGAGGTCAAAGGCCATTTGGATCAAGAAAAATTTAGAAATTAGGGTTCTTTGTTGTCAATGTGCATTTCCTCCCTGGTTGTTGGAATGAAGAATGAAATTTTATCCATTGTAATCGCTTGATGCAAGGTATTTTGAAAGTGAATTGATTGAACATATTTTATTTTTGCAATATATTGATTTTTGTTTTAATGATATACACGCATGCTATGGTGATCTTATTTAAAATTTATTTAATATATTATTTTATACCCTTAGAAGATTGCACCAACTTAATTCAGATTGTGTGAATACTAATCAGGTTAGTTTTGGTTAAATTTAGAGCACTTGTTTCAATAGATTCAGGATGAAGTTCCAAAAAGTATAGTGACTTGTCAGTTTGATTTTATTTATTTTCTTTTCCTAACCCTAGCTTTTGATTTTATTTAAAAGTATGAATAAAATAGGAGTTGATTAATTAAATGTTTCATTTTTTTGAAATATTTAATTAAATTTTCTTTTGCAGAATTGATTAATTAAATTTTATTATGAGTAAATAAAATTTAATTAGTTAAATATTTCATTTTGAAGTTTAAAATATTTTCATTAAATATTTTTAGTAAATTTCGAAAATGGAATTAGGGTAATGTTTTCAATAATTCCAAAATATTAAATTTTGGGTATAAAAACATAAAAATTAAAAATTAAAATGTAAAAAAAATATAAAAAGCTATTGTGGGTTATTAATATTTGAAAATCAATTTTTGATATTAAATGTACAACCTAACAATTTCATGAAAAAAAAAAAATTGAATTTTTGATAAAAAAATTAATTAAATGCGCCCCTTGTAAAAAGTTTATATTTTTTCTGAGTTATTCATCTAATTTTAACATTTGCATATTTGATAAGTATACAACCAGGTGACAAATAAAGTATTTCTTTTCAAGATAGGATATACTTGATGAATCTTGATTGTGGATATGTGTTTGTATTTGGACATATATATCACTCAACAAGACCTTGTACATGGTCAAGGTTTAGGTGAAGGTTATTGGAAATTCAATATGCACATCGTCCATAAAGAGGAAACAATATTGTACATAAGGAATGATGAGATGGCCATAATGAAGTATGTTGTGGGCTCCTTCATTGCCTGATTTATACCAGATATTGCTTACAAATAATGGGAAGCCAAGCTAGGAGTGAGGCGAGTAGGTATCCTGAGCATGAGGTTGGCAAATAAGATACAAGAAGATTTGACTCTTAGTCCTAGTCCTTAGTAGTAGTACTTAATTTGCAAAGATGAATATTTATGTATCTAAAGAAATTCTTAGGATACCCTCTTGCCTCATCTTTAATGGTTGGGAAGGTTAGGAATGTTTAGACAACTTACCATTAGATGGAGGGCTCAGGTTGTCCATTCACCTATATTTATAAATAAGAATTGCACTTGAAATAATTTTTTTTATTTACATATATAATCATCTCTATAGATTGCATGCATTTAAACTAAATTTTCCTTATTATACAAGCTCAAATTTTGTACTTGTCCATTTTTTGCTTCTAAAAGAAATAGGTTTTCCATTTTGCATAAGAAATTCCCTTATGCTTGTACTTGAAGGATCGTATTGAAACACAAAGAAGGGGGAAAAAGAATCTTCAAATTTTAAAAACTAAGTTGGATATTATTAATTTTTCATGACTTCAATGTAACCTCCATTGCCTCTATCTAATAAATTTAATTTTTTTTATCAATAAGAGGGGTTGCAAGCCATCCAAAGCCTCTTAAAAAATTCCTATTGAAACTACATGGACACATGAATATTATCAATTAGTTTATTCAAGTGCAAGTTTTGTGCAAATGGTAGTTAATTGTTTGTTTCATTATGAATAGTGCCTATCATGTATTTGTGAAGATAGGGTTGCTCTTGTATAATCCCTAACAAGTGGAACTCAAATGGACACATGAGTAAAAAATGATAATGAACACTCCAAGAAGATCTTAATTTAAGCCATTAGCAACAAAACTTGTGCTACCTTCTTATATTTGATGCTTAGGTGGAACTGTTGCAAGTGTATTGACCTCTTTTGATGACATTCATTTTAGACTTTGCTTTCTATCTACATAAATTGCAAGGATCTATAATCAATATTTATGATTATCCCATTGCTCAAAATATAATATTTTCTCTAACAAAATGCTTGGGACATGGCATGGAGTTATGTGTCCTATGCAGGATACCTTCAGAATATATCATTGAATATCTCACTTGGTAAGCAACAATATGCTTAAGTTGAGCAAGAAATGTACCTCCAAGAAGATCTTAATTTAAGCCATCAACAACCATATTTGTACTGCCTTATTATATTTGATGCTTAGGTGGAATTTTTGTAGGTATATTGACCTATTTTGATTACATTAATTATAGACTTTACTTTTTATCTAAAGGAATTGCAAGGGTCTATAATCAATATGTATGATTCTCTCATTGTTAAAAATATAATGTTTTCACTAACAACATGCTTAGAACATGACATGGAGTTCTTTGTCCTATGCAGGATACCTTCATAATATATCATTGAATATCTCACTTGGTAGGCAACAAGATGCTTAATTTGAGAAAGGAATGCACCTCCAAGAAGATCTTAATTCAAGTCATCAACAACCAGATTTGTACTACCTTCTTATAGTTGATGCTTATGTGGAACTGTTGCAGGTATATGAACCCCTTTTGATGACATTCATTTTAGAATTTGCTTTCTATCTACAAGAATTACAAGGTTTTATAATAAATTTGTAACATTCTCTCATTGCTCAAAATATAATGTTTTCACTAATATGCTTGGGACATGGCATGGAGTTCTTTATCTTATGTAGGATGCCTTCAAAATATATTAGTGTAGACACCAAAATCTAGCCATGTGTCATCCATACGTAGCCTCCAATCATAGCCATCCATTATTTATATGTATATATGTATTAACTTAATATATATAAATATTAATATATTATATTATATATATAATAAATATATATGTATTTATATAAGTAAATCCTAGCCATCCACTACGTTTTAAACTCAACCATCCATCCATCTCAATCCATGTCAGTTGCCCAAGCTTAATCTCCACCCTTCATCATGTTTTAATCTTTATCACTCATTTTGTGTCATTCAAACCCTAATATGTTGAATGGAAGATTATAAAAGTGATTCATTTTTATGAATCAAGGTCCACAAAAATTCCTTAAGCACCTTAGAAATTTTTAGGAGAACATTTACCCTAGACATTTTGCTATCATCATCGCCCCTCACTTCCACTATCACATCCCCAATTTCCTCCACCGCTAAACCCTCATGAACCAGATCTGGTTCTACGACCCTTCCCTCAACCCCAAAGTATTCTTGGAATGTTGGTGGGCATTTTCAGCCATCATAGAACATCTCTGGGTGTTTCCTATAGCAGATTTGTAGTCCTGCAACCCTCAGGTGTCTTTCGGGAATTCACATGACCATGAATAATAGAAATAGGAGAAGAGGTTAGTCTTGATAAGGTAAATATATTTAGCATTGTGTTTACATTCATGCATTTCTATTTTCAATTATATTCTACATCATCTAGGGTTTTAGTAGTTTTATCTTTCATAGGGCCTCATGTAGTGGAGCCCACATAGGTGCTTCTAATGCATTTTTGTTTTGTTTTTTGTTTGTAGGTGTAAAAATCATATTTCTAGAATTTGTTGAAGCTCGGGTGGTCACGTAGGGATACACAAGACCACCCACACTCTTGTTTGGATCAAGGATGATCGATAAGATACTAGTTGTTCACTGAACCAGGGTTTTGAAACCTTGTTATTTGTAAAATCTATATCAAAATACCCTACCCCGGGGACCCCCCCTCCCCCCCCTCCTCTTTCCAAAAAATATCCAATTAAAAACACCACCCCCCCCCCCCCCCTCCTCCTCCCCCCCCCCCCCCCCACACCCCCCCCTCAACCCCCCCCCATGTGGGCCCCCCCCCCTAACATGGGGCGCCCCCCCCCCCCGCCCCCCCCCCCCCCACCCCCTACCCGCCCCCCCGCGCCGGCGCCGCCCCCCCCCCCCCCCCCCCCCCCCGCCCCCCCCCCCCCCCCCCCCCCCCCCCCCCCCCCCCCCCCCCCCCCCCCCCCCCGCCCCCCCCCCCCCCCCCCCCCCCCCGCCCCCCCCCCCCCCCCCCCCCCCCCCCCACCCCCCCCCCCCCCCCCCCCCCCCCCCCCCCCCCCCCCCCCCCCCCCCCCCCCCCCCCCCCCCCCCCCCCCCCCCCCCCCCCCCCCCCCCCCCCCCCCCCCCCCCCCTCCCCCCCCCCCCCCCCCCCCCCCCCCCCCCCCCCCCCCCCCCCCCCCCCCCCCCCCCCCCCCCCCCCCCCCCCCCCCCCCCCCCCCCCCCCCCCCCCCCCCCCCCCCCACCCCCCCCCCCCACCCCCCCCCCCCCCCCCCCCCCCCCCCCCCCCCCCCCCCCCCCCCCCCCCCCCCCCCCCCCCCCCCCCCCCCCCCCCCCCCCCCCCCCCCCCCCCCCCCCCCCCCCCCCCCCCCCACCACCCCGCGCCGCCCACCCCGCGCGCCCCCGCGGCCCGCCGGCACGGGCCACCCACGCAACAGGCGAAAAAAACACCCTCACCCTCCCCTCCCCCCCCCCCCACCCTCCCCCCCCTCTCTCCCCAAAAAAAAAACACAAACAACCCCAACACACCAACAAAACAACCACCCACCACCAAAATCCCTACACAACCACACCCTCCCACCCACCCCCACCCCCCCCCCCACCCCCCCCACAACCCCCCCCCCCCCCCACCCCCACCACAACCCCCACACCCCCACCACCCCAACCACCAACCACCCCCCCACCACCAACACCACCCAAACAAAGAACCCACCACCCACCCTCCCACCCACAACCACCCCCCCACACCCCCCCCCCACACGCAGCCACAGACCCCCCCCGCCAACCACACACACACACCACCCGCCCCCCCCCGCCCCCCCCCCCCCCCCCCACCCCCCCCCCACCGCCCCCCCCCCCCCGGCCCCCACACACCCCCCCCCACCACCCCCCCCCCCCCCCCCCCCCCCCCCCCCCACCCCCCACCACCCCCCCCCCCCCCCCCCCCCACAACACCAAGCACCCACCAGCACCCACCCCCCCCACCCCCCACCCCCCCCCCCCCCAACACCCCCCACTCCCCCCCCCCGCACCCACCCC
>JAQPPZ010006992.1:57500-119355 GCA_028583015.1 Wollemia nobilis
CCCGCGGCGCCGCGCCGGCCGCCCCCCGCCCCGCGCCGCCCCCGCGCGCGGCCCCCCCCCCCCCCCCCCCTCCCCCTCTCCTCCACCGTGCGCCCCTCCCCCCGCCCCCCCCCCTCGCCTCCCCCCCCGCGGCCTCCGCGCCCCCCCCCGCCTCCCGCCCGCGCCATCGCGCCCCCCCCCCCCCCCCCGGCCCCCGCCCCCCCCCCCGGCCACTCTCGCGGCGAGCCCCGGGCGCCGGCGCCCCCCTCGGGCCCGCCGCGCGCGGCCCGCCGCGGGGCCCCCCCGGGCCCCGAGGGCCCCGCGCCGCGGGCGCCGCCCCCGGGGAGACGCCCCCCCCCCCGCCCAGCCCTGCGGCGGAGGCCGCGCCCCAAATGGGGGTGCCCCCTATATCTATCGCCCGCCCCCCCTGGCCGCCGCCGCTCCTCCGCCGCCGCCCCCCCGCCTGGCGCCCCCCCCCCGCCCCCCCCCCCCCCCCGGCGCCGCCGCGCCGCGCGCCGCGCCCCCCCCGCCCGCCGCCCTCGCCCGAGGGCCCAGCGCCATGGCGTCGATTCGGCCGTGCAGTGCATTTTATAATATATTTTATTTTATTTTTTATTTTTATTTATTTTTTATTTAAATATATATTATTTATATTTTATTTAAATTATTATATATATTATATAAATTAAATATATTATAAATAATCAAAATTGGGCGCGCGCCCCCGCCCCCCCCCCGCCCCCCGCCACAAAGTATTGTAAAACCCCATATTGGGGCACATTCATTGTACATTTCAGAGATCCACCCATATTAATAAAATCTTATTCATTTTGTGCAATCTTATGTTATTGTGCTTTTGTTACTTTATCGATGCATTGGTGTTGTTTATTTTTTGGTTTACAAAATGGCGATCACAATGGGACCCCAAAAGGGTTATTCATTTTAATTTATCTTATCACTAATTTATGTTATGTTTCTATATTGCAGGTTCCAAAATCTTGATCCCTTGAAAATCATGAAAAATGAGGATTTTTGGAAGTTGCAAAATTCGATCAAAGGTTGTGTAGATGCCATGTAGCATTTGAGGGATGCCCTGCATCATTCAGGAAATACCATAAAACATTCCAAAGACTCTAGGAAGTGTCTCACATAGTGGGGAAGAAATATGTATACTTCTTGGTAAGCCTCCTTCAAACCCTAACTCATTTCTTTTTTTTATTTTCCTACTTTTAACAGTCAAAATAACAAAAGAAAATCATTCATTTTCTGTTTAAAGCACTTGCATTTTTATTTTCATTTGAGGCAATTATATCCTTCACATAGATTGCATATAAAGTAGAATTGCATTCATGCATTAGCTATTGATCACATTTATTTTAAATTTTTGTTGCTTTATGGTGTATTCATTCACTATTTCTATATGTTGTTTGTATATGAAATTACAAAAGCATAAAAAAACTACATAGTAGAGTTGAAAACTTCTATTTTTATTTTCCTAAGTTGGAACAATATCATAATAATTAAGTATACTCCCGCTATTGGAATCACTTGATTATTCAGGGTAGACGAACTAGGTGAACCCTCCACTATTAGAATCACTTGATGATTCAGTGTGTGTCTTAAGTGGTGTACCTCTAGGTTATTTTGAGGAGTTTAGTGTTCATGTTCTTGGATTATAGCTTAAACAAGTGAAATAGGTGTGTTTTCAACATTGAGTGAACACAGTAGATAACACAAATATTAAAATGAATCACACACTTTGCACATTTTATAATAAACAACAGTGAGTTGGATTTCATCACCAACCATTATTTAAGATTGGTGATGGTGGGCTTCATATCCATCCATCATATCTCACCCATAGAAGCCATAGTCACCCATGAGAAAAAATTTTGAATTTCATAACTAGGAAGAATATAATTTTCCATGCAGCCTTAGATTTCACCTTGCATAGTAGTTTAGTTTAGCACATCTTCAATACACAAACCCCACAAAAAAAAATAATGAAAAAAAAATCTATTGCAAATCATAGGGTTAAATTTATTTTTTGATTCTGTGTATTATCTATTTGCATTTTATTTCTACACATTCCTGTTGGCATTTTTGCCACATTGATTCTCATTGATGAATGCATTGATGTATTGTTGGGGATCTGACCTTTGATTGTTGGGATGAAAAGGAGGAAAAAAAAAAAAAAAAAAAAAAAAAAAATAGCGACAGGGGGGGCATCGCGTGTCGGCGGGCAAAAACGACATAAAAAAAAAAAAAGAGAAAAAGCAAAGGGGGGGGGGGGGAGAGACATGAAATCCGTTATTATTAAAAAAAAAAAAATATAACAAAAAAAAATTTTTTATTTATAAAAAAAAAAAAAAAAAAAAAAAAAAAAAAAAAAAAAAAAAAAAATATTTTTTATAAAAAAAAAGGGGGGGGGAGTGTTTTGGGGTGATTTTTTTTTTTTTTTTTTTTTTTTTTTTTTGTTTTTTTTTTTTTTTATTGTAAAATAAATAGGAAAATTCCACACACTTCACCACATTCATTTGACTCATAAGCTTATGGTTTCAACCCGAAGGTAAGCAAATATTCTGAGTCAAGCCCTTTCCAGCAAAACCACTTCATCCATGGAGTGTTCCACATATTTCCCTACCAGTTCTATGGTTAAATATATTAGTGTGATACAGACAAGTTGTTATGGTTTGTCTACGGGACCATTACATGCTATGTATACCTCAAAAATTGATGTGTTACACAGAGCCATCAACATACCCATTCTAGAAACTAAGCCATCATCTCCCATCAATCATAACATCACCCACATAGACATGGATAAAGTGGAAGATTTTAAAATATTCACTATGTTCTAGAACAAATCAACATTCCACCTAGGCATGATCCTTCTTCTTATCAAGAACTTGGCCACTCATAGCCTTCCAATTTCACTTAGGTGTATACTAACCCTCTTTTTGAGGCTTCTTCTACACCTTCCCAGTATTTGTCCCTTCCACAATGGTCATGCATCCAAATAACTTCCATTCCATATTCATATACCACCACTTATGGCAATCCATTGTATGAAGCACATGTCAATGCTGCTTCACAAATTCTAGATTCCACTACATCCACTATCCCCCATTTAGTTGCAATCCCTATTGCAACTTATACTACACATACTTCATCCATTGCCACAAAATCCACACCATCTATCACAGATAAATCCATACAAGAATTATGATAACATATCAATAAATTGTTCACAGATTGATATAATGCTCATTCTTGTCCCCATCAATAAGTAGAAGTGACAAATTTCAGCCCTATCCCACTTCCACTCAACCTATATTCTTTTCATAAAATCCATCATGGATATCACAACCTTCTATGATTTCCATCCCCACACCTCCATAAACCTACACACATTCCATTCCAATAAGTCAACACATTCATAGTCAAATATCATCTCCATTCCATCATATACAATCATTCCCTCATCAATCCTAACATCACCAAATTTAATCTAGTCCATAAAATCATCAACATCTCATCACACCTCAATATTTCACCACTTCATCCCCATACAATCATCAAGTTATTAAGTGCTTCCACATACCTGGGGAAGACCCTAGAATTCAAACAATGCAACAACATATTAAGAGCTTGATGCAACATACTACTGGTGTTGAGCACCTTCTTTATGCGGAAGGTGCCTTGCCTTGTATGGGGGTGCCTTCCTTATGAGGAAGGCACCTAGGTATGTCGGGCGCCTTCTTTATATGGAAGGCGCCTACCTTCTCTTGGCGCCTTCCTTGAAGAGGAAGGTGCCTAACCACCATGCCTTGATCCTGGGAGAAACAGAGTGCCAGGTCCATGAAGGACCTCGACTGATCCAAATCTATCAAAACCAACTAAATTTCCACACAAACACACTAAAACACACAAATTAGATAACACACACAATTCTATTAAATAATTACATAATAATTCATGAAAGTACACAGTTCCTATTATATTGCTGCATAATAATCAATAAAACCCATACAAAATATGAGCATTTCTAGGGCTCATCATCCCCCCATGCCTAACATATGCCATGCCCTCATGGCATCAAAACTGCAAGTAGCCCTTCATACTCCTCATCATCATCATTTTCTAGTAGTCCTGGCTATACTTATGGCCTATGATCACTTTTGTTGTGGACCGACATTAGGAGGTGCGGTCTTTCTTTTCTAATGTGGAACTGTGGTGTTGAGGCGGTTAGCTTCTATTGTCTGCCTCTGCTCAATCCGCTGACTTCACCTATTTAGGTTTCCCATCCTGGCTATCACTGGAGGTGGCATAGCTAATGTAGCTCCTGCTTCCTAGAATGCAGCCTCCATAGCCTGCCATAGGTCAGCATCCGAGGGTCTGACAACTGCAAGAGGGATGTCAGAATTGTCCCTCCTAAGATGAACCACCTGAGCCTTATGTAACTGGGCTGCTTTAGGGGTAAGCCCTACATTTTCTTTTGCAATGGTAGTGACCTCTAATTCAGGCCTGAACACCCCCCACCTCTCAAAGTATTTTTACATTTTAGAGGGGCATCCTCGTGATGATCCATAAATTTCCCAAAATTGATCATCATCCACTGGATTGACGTAGATACCAGGTTCTCCCTTGACCTTCATAGCAGATTTCTTAGCCTCCTTTGCTACTGCCATTTCTTCACTCAACTATTTGAACCTCTTTTGCCTTTCCATGAATGGTTGCATATCCTCATCCCATTCATCCTCGATCGGCTCGATGAAGGTCACCTTAGCCTTCTTTCGAGCCATCTTGGGCCCTTTTGCCTTGGCCCCAATAGAAAGTGTGATGGCTTGAATAGGGGGTTTCTCCTCCTTACCGATGGGTGTCTTTTCATCATGAGGGGCTTGTTCTACTGACCCCGGAGTTATCCCTCCTTTCTCTGGTTGCTCTGGTGTTGACCCAGTAGGTCCCTCGGCCCATCCTTCCTCAGGTCTGGGGGATTCTTCCTTAACCCCTGATTCTGGTTGCGGTTGCTGGTCCATACTTGGTTTTGTGTCACTTAGCTCGATAATAGGGGGCTCCATTGGGCTCCCTCTCTCATCAATTTTGAAAATAGAGGAGTTCTCCCCTACCTCTGGGCTACCTTGTCGAGCATCCGACCGAAATTCCCCTAAAGAGAATACTCACTCTAATGAAGTGGGGGAATTCATTGGGACCTCCATCGCCCAGTCAATTTGGGTGGACGCATCCCTCTTCTCCACCTCCTTGGCCCAAAATCATTGATTCTCATCCTACAACTATTGGACCAGCTGCTCAAGCTGAGCTATCATTTTTTCTTGCTTCTCCAATTCTTCCCTATGCATAGCCTAGCAATCCTCAAAAAATTTTTGGGCCATCCAACAATTAGTTTGCCATTCTAGGGCTTCCTCTAGGGCTGCGTCAACATGTTGGTTAATGCCCTCAGAGGTCCCTACACCTTGCGGGCTTTAGCATGTTAATTCCTAGAGGGTCTAGGCTATGAGACCAACCTCCAAGTCTTCCTCTTCCTCCTCTGATGATAGGAGCAGATGTTGTAGGTGCCTCCTCCCAGGAACTGGTTCAGTCTGCCATAATTCGGTTTCACCACTAGCAAACTGTGCCCCTTCCTTCACAAAATTGGGCAATGGTGATTGCCCTCTCTCTTCAACCTCCTCCATGGGGTCTTCACCACATTGCCCTGACTCGATGGTAGAATCTACTCTTTCTCCCTAGCTGCCATCTCCTTCTACACTCGAGCCTCCCTTTTGTGCTTTTGCATGGCGAACCAGTGTTGTTATCAGCCCATGGTGGGCCAAAGCAGAAGGTGCACCCTTTGATATCGAGTTGCTTTGTCCTTCAGGGAACTCACTAGGTAGAAGGGCACATTAATTTTCCTCCCATGCACCAGGTGGTCTAAAAACTACACATGATTAGCGTGCAGGTGGGAATATTTCCCTGTGCATGTGAAGAATCGAGCAATCTGCTCGAACATCTTCCACAAATTCATTGGAAGTCCACTTTTTGGTAGCCCTTCCTTCTCTATCTGCACATTGTTCCCCTCCAGTAGTAGTTTGGTGCACTATTTCAACATGCCGCCCTTGTATGTGCTCTTGCCCATGAGAGGCAGGCCGATCACCTGGGAGATGTATTCTGGTGTGACCGAAATCTCTCTTCCATGCACTTGGGTTGTGTCACCTCTCAAGGAGGTAGCAAATTCCTTGGCTGCCTCTATATCCTAGTTCTGGCTGACCAGGGTGTAGTAATCAAGCCACCCTTCAGCTTCGAACTGGGTTCTGACCGCCCCCCTGATCCCTTCCGTGTCACCTGGCTCATTCTTCTTGACGGCATGGTTCTTCGAGCGTCCTCCCATGGCGCCTACCTTAACTGCATCCACTATTTTTTTGCCCTAGTTTTCTCAGGAAGGTGCCTTCTTATACAGAAGGTGCCTACCCCTAGCATTTAATCTTAGGGGTTGATAGGGTATGCCTCTCGAGGCACGATGTTTTGGACATGATTTTTATGGTGACACTATTTTTTGAAACTGCATAGTTCATGAAAAATTATATAAAAATTTAATTTGAATTATGCGCGTACCTGATTGGATGCTTTGCACATCATGAAAAATGGTGATTCATTGGTCTATGACATGGAGGATGCATATTTTGCATGTGCTGATTATGTTGGACTCATTGCTGCATTGTTCGAGGTTTGATGTCGAAGATAGAGTTATGGATTGGCTCAAAGAACATTTGCCCATCATCCTTGGGGTGTGTGAGAAGATCCTGCCCCATAACTCTACAATATTTTTGGTTGGGGTGGATTTCCATCACGTGGGATGATGGTGGTAATCTGGTGTTGCCCACTCATGTGTTGATCTCACTTGAATCGAGGTGCACGTTATACCAAAGCGTCGATTGTATGTGAAAGGTGCTTTCAATGAATGGTGCCTTCCTGATGTGGAAGGCGCTTTGAATGAATGGCACCTTCCTAATGTGGAAGGTGCTTTGAATGAATGGCACCTTCCTGATGTGGAAGGCACTTTGAATGAATGATGCCTTCCTAATGTGAAAGGTGCTTTGAATGGATGGCACCTTCCTGATGCGAAAGGTGCCTTCATTTTTTTTAGGAAGAACGATGGTGCCTTCTTTATGAGGAAGGCACTTACTTCATTGGGTGCCTTCTTCATAAGGAAGGCGCTCTTTTTGTTTGGGTACCTTCTTTATAAGGAAGGCACCTTATTTCTGTTGGGTGCCTTCTTTATAAGGAAGGCACCTTATTTCATCTGGGCACCTTCTTCATGCGGAAGGTGCCTTGCCTCTGCTTGGTACCTTCTTCACGATGGAAAACGTCCACCTTAGTTAGGCACCTTCTTCGAGGAGGGAGGCACCGTTCCTTAAGTGGAGAGTCTTCTTTGAAGATGAAGGCATTTTGCAAGGCATTTATTTTAGCAGCCACATCATGATCATCCATGCAAGGGTGATCAAGCCTCCTCAGACTTACTTCATGCTGCCCCAACATCTTCCTATCAGGCCTGGCATGTGATTTTTTCCCTAGAGGAGAGTTTGTTGCCTTCATCCAAGCTTGGATAGATGTTGCTTCTAAACTACGTGCGTAGGTGTCAGGATGTTGAGCCGGTTCAGGCCTGGTTTCCTAGATACCTATTTTTCATGCTATCAAGCCCTTCACCTACAAAAAGCAAACAAAAAGAAAAGAAAATACAGGCAGTTAGATGCAATCCATGCCTGTTAGGCCCTAGCCTCAGGATGCCTGTAGCTTGCATGCGGGCATCATCCCTGCAAAACACACCATAAGAAATAAATAAACCTAAACTAACTAATTTTGGTGGACACCTCCGTGTCCACCATATTATTGCTGAGAGTTTTATCCAGATTTACAAGGATGGGGTCTCCCCCATGCCTACTCTGGATTCCACCAGTAAATTCTTGGATGTGTTGTAGGGCCGTAGTCGGTGGCCATTAACTGTCAACATAATGTTGCTATCGTCAATGGTCCTGATGTGCACAACACCATTTCTGATAAGTTCTACCACCTCATACGGTCCCATCCATCTCTGCATTAATTTTCCCTTCCATTCCTGGAACCTAGAATCGTACAACAACACCCATTCTCCCTCCTGGAACTACTTCAGCTTAATGTGATGATCATGCCACTATTTTCTTTGCTTTTGTATGATCTTCATTCTTTGTAAAGCATCCATTCAGATTTCGTCCAGCTGATTCAGTTGCCGAACTCTTTCTCTTTGGGCTTCTTCCAAGCTCAGATTTAATTCTAAAGTAGTTCTCAACGTCTTGATTTCAAACTCGATGGGCATCATTGCATTCTTCCCATAGACCAGCTGGAAGGGTGTGAAGCCTGTGGTCGATTTCCACGTGGTGTTATACGCCCATACTACCTTCGGTAATCATGCAGCCCAATATTTTCTATGTTGCTGCATGGTTTTTGTCAGGATGTTCTCAATCTCTCTGTTCATCACTTCCACTTGCCCGTTTGCCTACGGATGGTAGGGTGTAGTCTTATTGTGTCAAATCCTATATTGCTTCATCAATTCTTTGATCAACTTGGAGGTGAATTGAGGCCCTTGGTCTATTGTAATCTCTCTGGGGACCCCAAATCATGTAAAAATATGAGCAAATAAGAATTCAACGACTGTTCCCTCCTTCAAATCCTTCAATGCTTGAACTTCAACCCACTTGGTGACGTAGTCTGTACAGACTAAAATGAATCTTCTCCCTACTGAAGGTGGATTGATTGGCCCCACAAAATCCATGCCCCACTTATCGAAGGGCTCTAGGTGCACTTGAGGTTGAAGGGGCATTTCATCCCGATGGGTTGGTCTACCCATTCTTTGGCATTCGTCGCACTTGTTGGTGTAGGCGGCTGCATATTTAAATAGAGTGGGCCAAAAGTACCCAACTTGTAGGATTTTATAGGCAGTCCTTTTCCCTACAAAGTGTCCTCCACATGGTTCATCATGACAAGCTTTGAGTATCTCTAAAAACTCTTGTTTTGTAATGCACCTCCTCATAATCTGATCACGTCCTATTTTAAATAGGAGGTCATCAACCCATAGAAAGGAGGCGCTCTTCTCTATCACCACCTACTTTTCTCATGAAGAAAGAGCAGGTGAAGTTCTTCCGATGGCTAAATAGTTGGCTATGTCTGCATACCATGATGTTTGTTCACTGATGGTGAATAGATGTTCATCCAAAAATTGGTCTTCCACTACTGCATGATCTGTTGGTATCAATCTGGATAGAAAATCTGCTACTACATTGTCTTTGCCAGGTTTGTCAACTATTGTTATATCGAATTCCTATAGCAGTAGAAGCCATCTGATAACTCTTCCACCAATAGCCAGTTTTCTCATTAAATACCTGATGGTTGCGTGGTCCGTATGGATGAACACCTAGTATCCGATGATATAATGGTAGAATTTATTGATGGTATGCACAACCGCAAGGAATTCTTTCTCCATCACTGTATAGTTGAGCTTAGCCCCTACTAAGTTTTTGTTGACGTAGTAGATGGCATAAAATTCCTTGCCATCCTTCTACTCGAGGACTGCTCCAATCGCATTGTTGGATGCATCACAATAGATATGGAATGGTATGGCCCAATTTGGTCCCCTTAAAATAGGTGCAGATATCAGCTTTTCTTTGAGTGACTGAAATGCTCTTTCATAGTCTTCCATCCAGTTAAACTCCACATCTTTAGACAATAGAGTGTGCAGTGGTTTTGCAATCTTACTGAAGTTGGTGATAAATCATCGGTAATACCCGATAGATCCGAGAAAACTTCTCACCTCTCACTGCATTCTAGGGCTGGGTAGGTCCTTGATGACCTCGATCTTTCTTTTGTCAACTTTTATTCCTTCCATGGAGAGATGGTGTCCCAATACGATGCCTTCTCGCATCATCATAAAGCACTTTTTGTTACTGAGGGACAAATTATTTTCCTCACTTCTTTCGAGCACTCTTTCCAAGTTCATCATTGCTTCATCAAAGGTTTCTCCATAAATGGTGAAGTCATCCATGTACACTTTGATCGCTTCCCCTATCATGTCTAAAAATATGCTAAGCACCACCCTTTGAAAGGTGGTTGGTGCATTGCATAACCCGAAAGGCAACACCCGATAAGCAAACGTCCCCCATGGGCAGGTGAACATTGTTTTATCCTGATCTTCTTCTCCTATCTGGATCTGGTTGTATCCACTGAATCCATCCAGGAAGGAGAAGTACTTTCACCCAGAAAGTGTATCCAAGACCTGATCGATGAATGGGAGTGGGAAGTGATCCTTTTTGGTCGCTTTGTTCAATGCCCTATAGTCCACACAAATCTACCACTTCCCATTCTTCTTGGGGACCACCACAAGCGGTGACACCCATTCACTATCAAAAATTGGATAGATGAATCCGGAAGACAAGAGTTTTTGTAGCTCCACCTTGACAATGTCTTTCATTGCCGGATTCATTCTTCTCTGTGGCTGCCTGCTTGGAGTCACCTGTTCTTCGAGGTATATTCGATGGGTACAAATTTTTGGGCTGATACCTTTCATATCCGAGTAGTCCCATGCAAATGCCCATTGGTGTTTTACCAGGAGCTCTTTTACTTTTGTTAGCTGTGTGGGGGTCAACCCACTACTGATGTTTAACGTCCTTCCAGGCCCAATGTTTATCTGTTGAATGTGGTGGTCTTGGGCGTCGACCAATGGTGACTCAAGCATTGTGATGGAAGATTCTCCTTGGAGGAATCCCATGATAGCACCATATTCATCCTCATCCTCCACCAATTCATCTAATGCCATCACCGGTTGGATTATGGACAGCTCATTGTCTCCATGCTTGGTCAACGTGGGCTCTCCCAATGAATCCATGGACTACGCGGGGGTGAAATCATCAATATTTTGATGTTTTATCCATTGGAGATAGTCATTAGCCCATCACGGTAGCTGATGTAAGCATCGGCTATCGCCAGCCATGGCCTCCCCAAGATAAGCGGGTAGCCACCCAACCTTGTTTTGGACTATAAAACCAGGAAGTTGGTCGAATATTCCTATGCGTCAACCATCACTATTACATCTTTGAGCATTCCTTTTTATGCTACGGTTGATCGATCGACCAGTTGCAGCACTGTTGTGGTGGGTCTTAGGTTAGTGAGCTACAACTTCTGCATGGTCTCCTGCGGCATCATGTTGATGGCTGCACCGAGATCGACTAACGTGTTGGCCAAGGAATGTCCCTCAATTTTTACAGTCAACACCAGGCTGCCTGGGTCTACGTATTTAGGATGACATGCATTCCCCATCATTAAATCTGCCAACTTACCCATGACATTGATAGTCTGGGTTACTTTCCATCCTAGCTTTCTTAAGCACATCTCCTTTATCACCTTAGTATATATTGGGACGTCTCGGATAGCTTGAAAGAGTGGAATTGTTACTGTAAGATTTTTCAAGCTGGAAAGAATATCAAACTTTGGTTGCATTAGTTTCTTCTATTCTTGCAACCGGTTAGGAAATGGAGCCTTTGTTCTCTCAGCCACTTCTTCTTCCACCTCTTCTATAAGAGGTGTTTCTCCTACATCTGCCTCCTCTTCTATCAGTGGAGGTGTCCCTACTCCTAGTTGTCTACCTGATCTAAGCTGAATAGGATTGCAACTAATATGGTACATCGGATACATCTCACCTTCTACATTGTATGTCGGTTGGTTTACTTTATTATTTGGATTCATCGTCGGTTGTGTAGGTAACTGTGTAGGTCTCACAATAGGCAAGGCTGGTAGGTTTTTCTAGGGGTGAGTTAGTGCTACATTCTATGGAGCTGGATTCCATGGAGTATGGCTCCTCCACTACTGCCTAGAATATTGATATGGCATCCAGGGTTGTTGGTTCAGAAATGTTGCTCCTGGGGGTGCGTTGGACCAAGGTGATGGCCCCCACCACCCCATGTTAGGTGGTTGAGGCTGGCCTTGTGGCATGTATGGTCCTCCCCCATATGATGGCATTCCTATTGGCATATTCCCCATAGGGGGTTGTGGCCAATTCCTTCGATTGCCTATAAAATAGGCTTCAATGACATCAACATCCTCTTTGATACTGGGCAATTGTGGGCACAATCGAGTCTTATGATTTAGTTTGCAGACCATGCATACTCTGACTTTGTTCTCTAGGCATGCATTCTTTGCATGCTTCCCTCTACATTTTGGGTAGAAATAGGCCAATGTTGCTTTATTTTCTTGCTTCTTTTTCTCCAACAACAGTGTGTCCATTTGCAATGCCAGAGATGAAAGCATCTCACTTTTCAAATCTTCTAGCATGTTGCCTATCTCTATTTTTGTGACCGAAGTAGTTGCTTTCATGGTTCTAGAAGTGGTCTTGCCTCTCCTTCTTGAGTAGTTCTGACATAATTGTTGGATATCTTCCATAGCATGCTGGTAGACGTCACCTCCAAAAATCATATTGAGAGCCTCTAATGATTCATTGTTAAGTCCTCTCAAAAATATGCTTTTAAGAGACTTGTCAGCTAGCTTCACGTGAGGAGATCATTGAAGATTGAAATTGAATCTCTCCTAGTATTCCTCCAGAGATTCATCTTCCTTCTACATCATGTTTAGGACCTCTTCTCTGGAGTCTCTTGCTCTCCCGAAGTCTTGATATTGCTCTAAAAAGAGCTTCTTCATTTGATCCCATGTAGCAATGTGTTTATCTCCTAGACCGATGAACCATCACAGAGCTGCATCATCTAATGTGGAAGGAAAGAGCTTCAGCTTCTGCGTATCAGATTTGTAATCCATAGACCTGCACAGAACATCAAACTTGAATAGAAATAGGTCAGGGTCTTCGGTTGGGTATCCTCTGAAGGTAGGAAGGTGAGCAGGGGATATGTTCTTCATTTTGGTTTCTCCTACTCCTTCCTCTATCGAGAAACTAAATCCAGATGAAGTCTCTTCTTCGGCCATTCTTTCACGATATGTGGTCTCTAATGTAGTTTCTATGGCCTCACGATCATTCAAAACTTTTTGGGTCAGGGCTTTGAAGTCGGTTGGTGTTATCATCCGATCCTCTACAACTTTCCACAATAGGGCTTCCTCTGAGGGTGTCCTCTTAAACAATGGGTTTACAATGGTTTGTTCTTCCCTAGGTTGGTGGGATGAGGAAGCACTTTGCACAAAGTGAGGATTCTCACTCCAGTGGACTGTTGGCGATGAGTCGGGTGAATCTAATTCAAATTCGGAGTGTTCGGCTGACTCAGATTTCTATGGACTTTGTTTTATGAAATGACCATCAGGTCCTCTCTTCCTCAAGGGACTCATACAAAGTCAGATGGAAGTTTTTTGGGTATTGCAATTAATCTAGTAGAGGCGCTTCCCCGAAAATGATGCCAAAATGTTGTGGGCCAAACACAGGTTAAATTTGATCCTATTTTGTCACTGCCCATGCATTTAAATTGTCAGACCAGGGAGCTTCGTAAACTTTAGAAGTGTCTCAAACAAGATCATTTACAATACCCACTTCTGAGATGAGTCCGACTAATTCTATCATTGGGGGGTTTAAAAGAACATCATTCATTCATCCACACCACAATAATTTACGTATGAATAATTAGATCCTTGGAAATTAAATATTCATACGTGCATAATTAAATAGACATGAAAATAATTCTACTACAACAATGAAAATAATAGTACAAAAAGCAAACCTATTAAAGTAGGAAACTGATCTAGGAAAGCACAAGTAAAAGGGAAGGAATACTAGCTTGGAGTGGGCCCAAGCTCCAACAGCTCCCTTCCAGCTGAACACGTGATTAGGAACTCTCGAACTTTATTATAATTGCAAGATAATTACAATACTTCTATCTCCTCAGAATAATCAATAAATTTTGGATATCTATCAGAGAGGTCTATGTGTGTTTATATAGCACACACATAGATCTTCTATTACAATGAAGTTACAATAGTAGTTCAGTCCAGACTAAACTGGGATAGTCTGGTAACCGCAATCGACATCTGCTAAAAATAGTCATCATTCCTAACGGTGGCACGTTCATTGATTGGTTCGAGTTGCTTGAGCTAGATCATGCTTCACCCGATGTAGGTAAGACATCCTCGTCCATTGGTGCAGCTCCCTAGAATTGTCTCATGTGACGTGGAACTAGAACTACACCGGTCAACACTACCCACACCGCTCATTTGGTCAACTGGTGAAATATGGAGGCACCTTCTCTATGAGGAAGGTGCCTTCCTCAAATGCTTTGGTAGGCACCTTCTTTATGTGGAAGGCGCATACTGATGTTGAGCGCCTTCTTCATGCGGAAGGCGCCTACTGATGTTGGGCGCCTTCTTTATGCGAAAGGCGCCTTGCCTTGTATGGGGTGCCTTCCTTATGAGGAAGGCGCCTAGGTATGTTGGGCGCCTTCTTTATACGGAAGGCGCCTACCTTCTCTTGGTGCCTTCCTTGAAGAGGAAGGCGCCTAACCACCATGCCTTGATCCTGGGAGAAATAGAGTGCCAGGTCCATGAAGGACCTCGACTGATCCAAATCTGTCAAAACCAACTAAATTTCCACACAAACACACTAAAACACACAAATTAGATAACACACACAATTCTATTAAATAATTACATAATAATTCATGAAAGTACACAGTTCCTATTATATTGCCGCATAATAATCAATAAAACCCATACAAAATATGAGCATTTTTGGGGCTCATCACATTGCATCAGAAATTAGGGGTAGATGTCGTAAAGTGGTATAACCATCTACCTCATCATAGTATTTATACTTTTGAATAATTGGTGAACCAATTTCTTGAAATATTTTCCCTCAATGTTTGAAATAATATTTAACTGACTGACTTCTATAATCTTAAGCAATTTGACGATGAGTCAATTTATGACTTTGGAAACTTTTGGAGGGTTGTTATCACAAAACTATAATTATCCCTACCAATGGAAGAACTAACTTGACTATTTACTAATATTTTCTTAAAACCCATCTATTGGTTATTACAATCACAACAATATAGATCATTTGAAGAAGCTCTTGCCCAAGCTAGCATAATTGAGGAAATTAAAATACAATAAGGTATGCTAAATCCTAAAAATAAAGAATGGTAGAACAATGGTCAATCCAAAGGAACTTATTCTAGCCAATTCAAATCAAGCTAATCAAGCAAATCAAGTGAATCAAGTGGTCATGAGCCAGTTGATAATGGATAAAAAAAAAAAACCAATGCAACAACAAAAAAAATGCATATCAAGCATTTCCCCCACCATCACAAGTTCAAAATATAGTGCCAGTTGTGGAAAATAACCGACATCAATAATCCATTCAAAAAAATCACCAATATACCCTCTTATCAGAGTCATATACCTCCATATTTCATAGGTTGTAACACACAACCAACTTGCATTTCTTGAGGTCAAACCAAATGATCCTACCAAATGTAGCAAAAGCTATAGGGAGCATTTGTTTTACCCTTATCATCGATAAAATGGGCAAGATATTAATAGTTGCTACACATTTAAAGATATGGTGTAAGATCTAATTGACATAGGGACCATCAAGATTGATAGCCCCTTAGCTCAACAAAACCAAAATCTTGGCATCTAGCAAACACCACTTTCTCATCATAAGGAAGCACAACCAACAACAGGAGGGTCAAATACCAAGACTCCTCCTAATCAAGTTAACCATGTTCAACAATATCAAGTTTTTGTGGGTGCTATTCATGTAGTCACCTGAAATCAACAAAATGCACAACCTGTTCAATCTCCCATAGCACCACAAGTGTGTCTCCTCAACCTACCACTTCATCATAACCCATTTAATTATTTGTCAATTCTTCCCAACCCATTCATATTCTAATTCATCCATATCCATCCATTCATCCTCCCAACCATCAAGCAAGGCCAATTATCTCTTTGAGTAGCCAGTTAACCACTAGCCGCAAAATAGGTTCAGCTAAATTGTCTATTTATGAGCTAATTCAACAATCTCCCCCACATCATGAGGTATTAATGGAGATTTTAAAATCCATTTAACTCCAATATCATGATGCTAATACCTTTAGTAATTTTATGGGGAGCATCTGAACATGTTTGTAGCCTACCATTACATTCTATGGATTTTAAATCAAACCAATATCATTAGGATTGATGGACCCTCCATTGCATATCATAGCTCAAATTGATAGGAATCCATTAAAAAAAGTTTTGATTGATACCGGCTCCTCCATAAATATCATACTACATCCACTCTTAAACATATTAATCTCCCACCATATCACATTACCAAATCCACCTTCACCTTGAAAGAATTTAACGATGCTCTCTATTCCATAGTTGGTACTGTAGTTTTACCCATCAAAGTGGGGGTAAAAATGTTGCACATAATATTTCATATCTTGGAAGGATCCATGGTGTATAATGTACTCCTTGTACATCCATAGATTATAGAAATGATATGTGTCCCTTCTATACTTCATCAATGCTTAAAATATGCACATGAGGGATAAATTCATTTCATACTAGTGGATTTCGATCCATTTAATTATTGTAATTTCATTTCAAATCCTTATGAATCCATGCTTCCATCCATCCATATTTTCTTGATATCAACCACATCATCCACATCTTCATCTAAAGTTCCTATTCCTAAGTAAATCCCCATAACTTCCACACATCAAGCTTCCACTTTCATGCCCTCATATTCATCATCATAGTCTACATGCACATGTAGTCAAGCCCAATCCACATCAACTACATCATCATCATCAGTATCATCCATCATCACTCCCTCTACATCATCACCCATTCATCAAATACCTCATCCAAATCCACATTTTTCCACATAAAATGATGTCTCACAAGTTGAATTAACAGATTGTGAGATGCCATTCTAGTCCATACCTCTTCCATTATCAGAGCCCCAAGCCAATCCTAAGCCTTCCACATCCACTTCCACATCCATATCCACATCATCTAAATTTGAGGTCCACCTTACTAATCCTGGTATTGGTGAATACGTGGTCCAAGAAATTACTTCCACACTGCTGAATATCCAAACTACTAGGGATTACAGTCACCCACATGACCCATCCTTATCTATAGAAGCAATGTACAACATGGGTTCAATGACCAATAGAATAAATTTTGTGTATGGGGGAATTTATTCATTGTCCAATCCATATTCCCTAGATGAACCCAAGCAACCAACACCTGCCAACATATAGCACATGTTGGGTTTTCCATATCGATACTTTCATCAAGTCAATTGGCAAGGCTATTGCCTAGGATGACATGAACAAGGAATGCAAGAGATTATTGATACTCCATATCGAGAAGTGTATGACCATTTAGGTTAATATATCACCCTTATTATTTCACGTCTTCTTTTTAATAAGCTTTTCAAAGTCTTAATTTGAATTCAAAAGAAGAAACTCATCACCTGGATGACTTTGAAGATGAAATATATGAAGAATATGATGGTATTTTGATAGATTCTAATGAATCTAATGAGGAATCGGTGTCCATAATCCCATTCAATGAATAGGATAAGTATTACCTCAAAGTTCCCCATCCATCAACCCATATTTCACTTCTTTCATAAGAGTTGGTCGAACAAACCAGTGAACCACCTCCATTTTATTAATCAACCTCATCAAACATTTTTTCTTGTAATATATGTACATAACATACAAAATTCAAAAAAATAAAAAGCACACAAAAATTCAAAAAAAATCATTGCATTACATGAATATGGTTTTTTTCTTGTTGCATTTATTTGTGTTGCTCACTGTTGTTCAAGTTCCTAGAGTTTTAGAATCTATTCTAATAGACAAAATCTATCCATCCTCCACATTTCCAACCACCATTTTTTCCCTTAAGTCAACATGAATCCTATTGACTTATTCACCCCACTCCATAATCCATACAATTCAACAAAGCCAATTCCAATTGACATGAGCCTTATTGATATGGACCATATTTCCTCACCTCCATCCTTTTTGAGGAATTTTTAAGGGCTTCAACCAACTACATTCCTCTGTCATCTCCACCTCCACCTTGATATTCACCTTTAGATACCAAGGTTTTCTAGGTAGGCATAGAAGAGGTTGAGTCAGAAGAGTTTGATAATTTCATAGATAAAATTCATATGATACCAATACCCCATTAGCTTAAGGAATGTTCCCACATATCTATTGAAGATACCATCGATGTGAACCTTAGACATAGACAATCCTCAAATTGTTAAACTTAGTAAAATTTTATCTGAATATGAACACGAGTAATTAATTGTTCTCCTCAAGAAGAAGAAGGACATTTTTGCATGGTCCTACAAAGACATACCTAGCCTTGACCCTAACTTGGTTGTCCAAAATCTCACCTTACATTCTAATGCTTATTCGGTCAAACAAAAACTAAGAAAGATGAATCCTCCATTTCCATCATGGTCAAAGAAGAGATTCAAAGGATATTATATGTGGGTTTCATTGTACCCATTGACTATCCTGAGTGGCTTTCAAACATGGTATTCGTTGATAAAGCTAATGGGGAAATACACATTTGCATTAACTTTTGATACCTTAACAAAGCATTTCCCAAGGATGAATTTACTCTACCAAACATCGATACTCTTTTCATCACTTGCACTGGCCATGAAATGATTTCTCTCATGGATGGATTTTTATAATACAACCAGATTTGAATTAATCCTGATGACCAACACAAAAGAACATTCACTACATCTTGGGAGACTTTTTGTTACAAGGTGATGCCCTTTGGCCTAAAAAATGCAGGTGCCATTTATCAACGTGCCATGCCATACATCTTCCATTATTACATGCATAAGATCATTGAATATTATGTGGATGATCTCTTGGAAAAATCTAAAAATCAAAAAGAGCACATTGGTATCTTGGAAAAAGTCTTTGATCAACTTCTAGAGCATAATGTAAGGTTGAACCCCAAAAAGTGTGTCCTTGGTGTTACCTCAGGCAAACTACTAGGATTCATTGACTCAAAAAGAGGCACTGAGGTGGACCCAAAAAAATTCAAGGTCATCATGTAGATGCCTCTCATTAAAAACTTGAAGAAATTGCATAGTTTACAAGAAAATATTCAATCAATCCATTGTTTCACTATGCAAATTTTTGACAAATGCAGGCCATTCAATTACATGCTACAAAAGAGGGTGACATTTTCATGGACAGGTAAATGCCAAAAATATTTTTATGACATAAAAAAAAAATTGGCTTCTCCACCAATATTAAATCCTCCTCATCCAGGGGTCCCCTTTCATATTTATGTTTAATCAATGGAATTTGCATTAGGTACAATGCTTGCACAAAACAATAAAAATAGTTGAGAGCAAGCTATCTATTATATTAGTCAAACATTGGTAAGCTATGAAACCAGATATGATTACATGGAAAAATTGTGCTTAGCAATGGTTTTTACCACTAAGAAACTTAGACATTACATGCTTAGTCACACCACATATGTTATAGCTCACAAAAATCCTCTATGTTATATGATGTCTCGCACTTACAATAACACCCGCATCACAAAATGGATTATGCTTCTCACTGAATTTGATATTTAGTTCATTAGAAAAAAATCCATTAAAGGTTAGGTCATATCTAATCATCTTGCAGAAGCTCCACTTCCTAGTGATTAACCCTTGATTATTGAGCTTCCAGATGATTCAGTGTTCACTATCATTGAACAAGAAGAAGATGTCATTCCAGAGGAAGATGTCGATATCATACTATTCTTTGATAATTCTAAGTGCAAAAAAGGGTCAAGGTGCTAGAGTTATTTTTCATACACCATAGGGGATACATATTCCCCTATATTTCAAACTTGACTTCCAATGCACAAATAACAATGCAGAGTATGAAACCTTAATCTTAGGTCTTCAAGGAGCTATAGCTATGGACATAAAGAGTATCAGGATATTTGGTGATTCTTAACTTGTTCATCAAATCAATAGAGAATACCAGTACAAGGAACCTACCATAAAGATTTACCATGAATTAGCAATGCAATTGCTCACCAAGTTTGATTGGTATATGTAAGAAAATAAAGACAACAACAAGAAAATAACAATGAAGACACAAGTGATTGCAATGAAATAATTTTTGTATTAAATTTTTATTGAAATACACAGGAACCTTGGCCTCATTTTATTTTACAATGATTTTCCTTGAAGTATGAGGGGTTAGATTACAATTCTTGCTTACTTCATGATATTACAAAGGAGACTAAAGAAGTAGAGCCTCTATGTTGCATCAATGGAAGGGTTGTCTTTGGTCTTCTCTGCTACAACCATATTTGGGAGTGGGCTTGTGTATCTACCGGTGGACTACTCATTATTGCAACAACATTCAATATACCTATAACCTACACATACATTAAATGCAAACAAAGAGGGATTCAGTAGCACCTACTGATTTGAATAGGAATAGCTACTATAAAAACCCTAACTATGAATACCAATAAAAACTAAAGTGTGATATGTAGGAAATACAAAATAAACACTAAATAGATGCCTTGCTAAAATAGAATTTTAACGATCCATGTTGTCATGATTTTTTGAACCTAAGAAATTACGGATGCATGGTGTGGACTAGTAAACCATGAAAGGATGGTGGAGAAACCATGCAAGGGCAGTTTCAATTGTGTAACCATAGATGAGTGGTTTTGGTTGAATGGCAAAATACTCCAAAATGGGATTTTGAGGCTTCAGATCTCTATTCTCCTTGGGATATGTCTAAGCTCCTAGTGCTATTTGTATAGCCTAATAATATGTGTGTTTAGCCTCATTTTGGTTGGTGGGGTAAAGGTGCCTTTATAGGCTCCTTAAGGTTTTGGAGGGAAATGGGAGGTGGTAAGCTAGGATTGCCATGTGGTAATCTGGGGCTACCAAATGGAAGGGGCAGTTAGAGTGAGTCACCCAGGGTGTCTTACTTAACTGGGATGATGTGGTTGTAAGTGGAGTGAGGCGTAAGGTTTATCCTATGTGAAGGAACAAAGAGGACGTGGGTGTGTGAGATGTGGCAAAGGATGTTGGTGAGGTGGCTAGGACACATGTCTAGTGGGTAGGCAGGGTATCCTAGGTTGATTTTCCAAATTTAATAAATTTAGAAAATAGGTTAATATGCAGGATTTTATATGCCTTAGTTTAGACTTAGGCATATAACTTTATTATGTAGGATTTGTGATATGGATGGAAAATGAGGTCTGTGGATGCCTATATTTTTGTGTCTACAAATGCCCCTTTTTGTATTGCATTGTGTGAAATACAATGCGGTGCAAAAACCAATGACACCTATCTTTATTGGATGAATGGAATCAAATATTCTCAACGCACAAGAATGACTAATTTTTAAATTTTTTGAAAATTTTGATTTTTTTACTTACCCCCTCAATTAGTGAATGGGTTAAGGATGAAATCCATGAGCCAAATGATCAAATATGGATGATGAAAGGAGGTGAATGATGTTAATTATGTATGCAATTGTATGACATTTTGATCAACTTGATACCCCAAGTTTGGGATTGTTTGTGTTGTTACAAATTTACCTTTGGTTTCGATGATGCACAAAATATTGTGGTAAAACCACCAACCACGTTTGTGAGTTCGAGGGTTCCACTACTGTTAGTTTCTTCTATGTGTCGAAACCAACGCATTAAAAATTTCATACTTGACTGATTGTGGTTGTACCAAATTGTGATTTATTAGTTTTTTATTTTGTACCTAATGAAAGAGGGATTAAGGATAACCTTGTGCAAATTTTATTGACCATAGCCATGCTCATATATTAAGGGACCTAGCTAATTTAATGCCACATGTGATTTGATTATTTGAATACGTGTCCTTATGGTGATCTACACATATGATCGTATTGCATGGATTTCTAGTTGCTACAACCACTAGGTGTGTAGGGTAATTCACTAAGTATGAAGTGCACTCAATGATGATGATGATGATATTTGTGAAAATGCATGATGTGATGTGATGGACATTATGTTTTTGGTTTTTTTGAGAGGGTTTAGAAATTGTTGGAGACTGTGGGGTTGGCTGGTTGTGGGTGAGTGGAGACCGTCTGGGTGGATGAGGAGTTCTTGTCTACATTAGTGGAGAGATGGGACCCTGATAGGGGTTCTTTTCAGCTTTTGATAGGGGAGTTGACTATCACCCTGGAGGATGTATACCACATCTTCCATGTTCCTATCGAGGGTTCACCAGTCAGGGTGGGCCACGACAAGGAGGAGGTACTGAGGCCTATCTATGGAGATGATTGGGATGTGGATTGTAGCAAGGGTGGGATCCCATATCTTCAATTATATAAGGATGGGAAGTTGGGTGCACTACAAACATTCATGATGTACATAGTAGGCAACATGTTGTTGCCTAACAGTATGGGCTCGAGGTTCCCTTGGAACCAGGTGGGGCTTGTTTTGCACTTGGTAGTTGAGCCTCAGGTTTATGCATGGGCTCCCGCTCTTCTATGTTAGTTGTATATGGAGATTTATGAGGTGAAGAGGTAGGAGCGAAAGGGGCTTGGGTGTAGTTTGGTGCTTCAGTTGTGGGTATGGGAGCATATCAGAGTTGCTTGACCAGAGGGTCTACCTTGTGAGTGGGATCACTCACTTCCTTGTGCTCTCCATTGGTGGACCAGTGAGGAGACTTCTCCTACTCATCATATTCGTAGTGCTGAGGAGTATCGAGATAGTCTAAGTGGATTGACTAGTAGTGATATCTATTGGTGACCTTGGTGAGGTCTAGCTTGGGATGATGATGTAGCACAACTTTGATGGGTGAGGTGAGGTAGGTGGGTGGTTGGGAGTCATGGGTGAGAGATGGAGTTCATCCAATTCTCATAGGTGATGAGATAGTTTGGGATGGTACAAGGAGTTCTAGATGCTCCTAGGATGTATAGGTGATGGGGTGATGAGCTCAGTCTTCCAGTCACTCTAGAATTTTAGATAGTAGATGATGCAATAGATGATGAGATAGTTGATGTCCCTAATGTAGATGATGTAAGGATGACTACGAACTATGATACTTGGTTTGTGGTGCAGCCTCCATGGAGGTCAAGCCAAGTGATGGATGATGTAGCTAGTGGGGATGAGCATGATGCTAGTGAGTAGGTTCCTCGATGGTAGAAGCATCATCAAGGTAGTGGGGGTAGAGGGTGAGTTGAGGTGGATGTGCAGCCTATAGATGTTGGTTTTAGGGCTGGAGTAGGTGGAGGTGGAGATGGAGGTAGTGGTAGTGATGGTGGGGGTGATGGAGGTGATGGAGGGTAGGATCCTCCTCCATGCCATACTAAGGAGGAGTGGGGGATTCTCTAGGCTAAGTGGGATAGCTTGGATGAGACTATAAAGTCTCATGTTGTTAATATTGCTAGACTATAGAGTGAGGTTGCTCAACTATAGTAGGAGAATTATGGTTTATAGAGGGATAATGATGGGCTATGGAGTGGACCTAGTGGAGGTGGGGATGTTGCTACGATTGTGGCTCTTCATGATGAGATAGCCCAATGAGAGGCATGTGAGGGTTAAGATTTGGCTACTGCTTGGGGATAGGCTAGGTATGTGGAGATGCTTGAGGATAGTCTATACTAACATCATATTTTGCTACCTCTACAACCTTCATCATCAATGTTAGGCTCCAGTAAGTAGAGTGAGTCTAGGCCTAGTAGTTCATGATCTTGAGTTCCTAGCTTCCATGCTCCATATAGCTCACAGGGATCAACCCAAGGGCCTCATAGGAGTCATGGTGGTGCTAGCTAGTAGCACTTTATTACCTATTTTTGTACTTTCTATTTTTCTTATGAGCCTCAGTGCTCTGATGTATACAACCTTTAAGTATTTTTGTACTTATGTATTCAACATATATATATATACATGGATTTTATTATGATCATTTGTGTGTTTGCACTTTTATTTATTATATGTATGGATGCATATGAGATGTTGTAGTGATAGATGGAATGAATGATGAATGCTTATGTTCTAATGATTATTTGGTATGCTATTTAGATTTTTGCTTGATCAAATTTATTCTTATCACTTAATCAGGGGCATTAACATGTGGTATTAATAAATGGAATGTATAATGATATGTAATAATGTAAATGATATTAGATGGTTTGGATAGATGATATATGGTTGTTTTACAAAGACTCAAACATCTTAGTGATCTTGATCAAACTCATTTATGATCTCACAAATCTTCATGATGCTAAGGTTGTCCTAGTGTTTTCAAATTTCTCAAGGACCAACTGTGTGTGCAATGATTGTTCATTTCCCATTATGAGTTAGGTCAAACTAATCAATTGTAACTTATGCCAATAAGCTAGCTCATCCAAGAGCAGCCATAGGTCTATACAAAATAAGGTCGCTAATGTGATAGACATGGCACCACGCATAAGGATACCCCATTTCCAGGTGGGTTTCATTCAACCCATTGTTGTAATGAGGATCACCCCATGGTTTTTGAGACACTAAGAGTTCCAGGGATTCAAGCTCCTTTCCCTTATTTTATTGCATTGGATTTTTGGGATTTTATTTCTGAGTTTGCTCATTTTTGTAATGGAGCAACATGCATTTTTATTGCTTTTTGGATACTTGCTCATTTTGAGGAAGAGCAAGGGAATTTTATTGCTTTGGGATACTTTTTGGGATACTTGCTCATTTTGAGGAAGAGAAAGGAATTTTTTTAAATGCTTTTTTTTGGGATACTTGCTCAATTTGAGGGAGAGCAAGGGATTTATTTTTTTGGATGAAGGTGGAGCTTGTCCTTTTGTCAACTCTGTAGCATTCTAGACCATGCACATAATTGGATGAATAGGGGAAACCTTTCACTTTATGGCAATAGCAACTTATGACTTTATTATTCCTAAGGTTCACAATTTTTTAATGTGTTTTGATGTGTATGGTCCAAGAGGAAACTTGATTGACCAAGAACAACTTATTGCTTCTAAATATTGTTTGATTTTGAATTGAGGTTGTTCAAAACACTAGGAGTGGCTGAGTGATTGAAAACATTTGGAATTTGCTTATGGATTGATGTGGTATGTAAGGTTTTATGATACTTTCATTGCAAGATTTTGAAAATTAAAAGGTGCACACAAAATAGTCAGTGGTCACATAATCATTATTGCTAATAATTATACGGTATCTATCCTACTTTATGTGAACTCCTTAATGATCAAAATATTATAAGGAAAGTTGCAAATTATTGCGATTGATGGATTGATGAGTGATGTTTGATGTAAGGTGCCCCTGATTAAGGCAACAAGACATAGTAGACTAGCGATCATCCAAATTAACCAAATGATCCCTAATATGATGAATGGTATGAACAAATGCCTAAAATGCATCTATGTAATGTAGGTGGAATGCATGGATGGATGTATGAAATGCAATAATATATTTTTTTAGCCATGTATATGTACATATATATAAACTACATTATGCATAAAATACCTTTAGGTGTATTATGTTTAATGGCTTAGGTTCCAATGTTCCTTCTAAATTGGCAAGTCTATATGTTCCTGGACCCAAATTCTACTTAACAATGTATGGACCTAACCAATTAGCCATGAATTTATCTCTCAAGTGCGGCAATGCATTGGTGTTCTATTGATTCTCTTTAAGGATGAGATCTCCCACTTGGAATTCATGAGGATGGAATTTTGCATTATAGGTACGCTTGATGCGATCTTGATATACTCGTAGATGTTCTAAGGTATTGATTCACCTTTCATCAAGGAGTGTAAGTTGGTCAAGACGTGCTTGTCTAGTTGTGTCATCATCCATGAATTCTTGTAATGCAACTCGTAAAGAAGGGATCTCGAGCTCAAGAGGTATGATTGCTTTGATGCCATAGACCAATGAAAATGGTGTTGCCCTAGTTGGCATTCGGATGCTTTTTCGATAAGCCCATAATGCCAAGGGGAGTTGAGTGTGCCAATCTCTATGATTTTATTTGACAAGTTTCTTGAGAATGGCTATCAAGGTCTTATTGGTCGCTTTAGCTTATCCATTTTCTTATGGGTAATAAGGAGTCGAGAAACTATGTTGGATATTGTACTTGTTGCATAATGCTCGAACATCCTTGTTTTTAAAAGACTTGCCATTGTCAAAAATGATCTTGGAAGGAATCCCAAAATGATAGATAATATGCTGAAGTATAAACTCCATAATTCGAGGTCCAGTCGCAGTGGTCATTGGAATTGCTTTGACCCATTTGGTGAAGTATTTTGTGGTAGTTATGATGAACTTATGTTGTCCCGAAGAGGCAGGTGAAATTTTGCCAATCAAATCTAGGCCCCATTGTGAAAAGGGCCAAAGGCTTTGAATGGGTTGTAATGCTTGCGATGGTACATGAGTCAAATTGGCATGATGTTGAAATTTTTGATATTTCTTGATATATTGACAACAATCACTTTCCATGGTGGGCCAATAATAACCCATGCACAAGATGCACTTTGCAATGGCCATTCCACTAAAGTGGCCACCACAAGTACCATCATGGGCTTCAGTTATGGCTCTTTGTGCCTCTACAGGATCTAGACATCGAGGTAAGACTCCATCATAGCCATGTCTATACAACACGTCCCCCAAGAGAGTGTAACGAGCTACTTTTTGTTTGAATGTTCTCTTTGTAGTTCACATCAAATCTGATGGGAGGGTCCCAAACTTGAGAAAGTCTCTTATTTGATCAAGGCAAGAATTGTATGGCTCTATGTGGATTAAACAAACACTCTTCTCACCTCTAGATTCTACTCGTGTGATTGCAGACTTGGACATTATTGTGATGATAAGTGGTTGGACTTCTCCATGTTCATTCTTAGGAATCAATGATCCTAAAGAAGCCATTGCATCCACAAATCTATTAGTCAAATGAGGCAAGTTGTCAATCTTGTACCAATCAAATTTTGCTAGCAACTTCATTGCTACTTCATGATATTGTTTCAAGACTGGTTCTTTACATTGGTAAGTTCCTTTCACTTGACAAATGATAAGCTAGGAATCACCAAAGATGCTTATACATTTAATGCCCATAGCTAGTGTTGATTGAAGCCCCAATATTAAGGCTTCGTACTCTACATTGTTATTTGTGCATGGAAAGTCAAGTTTGAATGATAAAGGAATTGGTATTCCTTTGGGTGTATAAAATATGACTCCAACACCTTGTCCTTTTTTGCACTTTGATCCATAAAAGAAGAGAGTGATGTCAACATCATCCTCAGGAGGGACTAGTTCTTCTTGTTCAGTGATGAAAAATACTGAATCATCTAGAAGCTCTATAAGAAGTGGTTGATCATTTGGAAGTGGAGCTTCTATGAGCTAATCGGCTATCACCTAATATTTAATGGATTTTTGGCTAATGAATTTGAGATCAAATTCCATTAAGAGCATTATCCATTTTGTGGTTTGGGTGTTGTTGTATGTGTGAGTCATCATGTAACATAGAGGATTTTCTCTAGCTATGACATAGGTAGTGTTACTTAGCATATAATGTCTGAGTTTCTTAGTGGTAAAAACCATTGCTAAGCACAACTTCTCAACGTAAGCATATCTCATCTCATAACTCACCAATATTTGACTAATGTAATAAATTGCTTGCTCCTTATGATTCTCATTCTTCTATGCAAGCATTGTCCCTAGTGCAAAATCTATTGTAGAGATGTAAAGGTGAAAAGGGACTCCTAGACGAGGTGGCGTGAATACTGGTGGTGAAGCCAGATATTTCTTTATATCATCAAAAGCCTCTTGACATTCGATTGTCCAGGAAAAAGTCACCCCTTCTATAGCAAGTGATTGAAAGGCCTGCATTTGTCTGAGAGTTGTGCAATGAATCATCAAATGGATTGAATTTTTCCTTGCAAACTATGCAACTCTTTCAGATTTGTTGGAGGTGGCATCTCGATGATGGCCTTGACCTTATCAAGGTCCACTTCAATGCCTCACTTGGAGATAATGAATCCTAGAAGTTTTCCTAATGTGACTCCAAATACACACTTCTTAGGATTTAACCTCACTTTATGTTCAAGCAATCGATCAAAAACTTTTTCTAGAACCTCAATATGCTCAAGATGTATTTTAGATTTTGCAATTAGATCATCCACATAATATTCAATGATTTTATGCATATAGTCATGGAAGATGTACATCATGGCATGTTGATAAGTAGCTCCTACATTCTTAAGACCAAATGGCATCACCTTGTAGCAAAAAGTCCCCCAAGGTGTTGTAAATGTTGTTTTGTGTTGGTCCTCAGGATTAATTTGAATCTGATTGTATCCTAAAAAACCATCCATTAAAGAAAGCATTTCATGGCCTGCATAGGAGTCTACAAGTTGATCGATGTTGGGTAGTAAAAAATCATCCTTGGGGTACGCTTTATTTAAATATCAAAAGTTTATGCATACGTGTACCCCCCCATTCAACTTGCGAATGGGTACCATGTTGGAGAGCCACTCTAGATAATCAATGGGTACTATGAAACCCACATCTAATAATTTTTGTAGCTCTTCCTTGATAATTAATGCTATAGTAGGATGAAGTTTCCTTAGTTTTTGCTTGAATGGCTTAGCTTCAGGAGCTAAGGTAAGGTTGTGGACCACCAAATTGGGGTCAAGGCTAGGCATGTCCTTGTATGACCATGCAAATATCTCTTTCTTCCTTGTTAAAACGTCGATCATACGCTCTTTCTCTTCTACAGATAAATATTTTGCAATTTTCATGATTTGTGGATTATCCACATCTTGACTAAGGTTCACATCGATGGATTCTTCGATAAGCATATGAGAACCTTCTTCCAACTGATGTGGAGTTGGGATGAGATGGATATCATCCTCCACATGCTCAAAGGACTTAGGTGACTCCTCCTCTACTTTAATTTGAAAAATGGAAGCAGGTGAAGGTGAAGGTTGTTGTGGGATGTAAGCATTTGAAGCTCTTAGCAACTCTTCAGACAGGATAAATTTGATGATGGATGGTAGGGATGAAATCCTATCCATGGTGATAAGGCTAGCATCGATCGAAATCGGCTTCACCAAATCGTATGGGTTATGGAGTGGGGTGAACAAGTCAACAAAAATCATGTTAACTTGGTGGAAATGAGGTGGTTATGATTTGAGGAGTGATTGCTCACTCTCTCTAGGTTGCAACTGACCTAAGGTGGGTGAATAGTGACTCTATGAGTGCAACCAAGGTGGTGGTGGTGGATCTAGCTTAGGGCACTCATGCTCTTTATTGATGTGAAATATGGTGTGATCTATGGGAAACATTTTTGTGTAACACTCATCTCTCTCGATGGGATCTATAGGGGCCACATCTTCTTGAGGACCATCAAAGATACGAATGATCCAGTCTAGGTTTACTTCCATATCATTAAATTCCTCAAAATCCTCATCGAAGATATAATCATCAGAAATATATTCGACCATGGTCATTTGCAATGTAATCTCTAAAAAAGTGCACATTTAGGGTCCAGATACTCATCATCACTATCATCACTATCATCACAATCATCACTCTCCTCATCCTCCTCTTCGTACTCAAGAGTGAGTCATTGGAATGTATGCTCGAAAGAGGAGTTTGAGGTAGATGGCCTATATCCTAGGCTAGAGTGATCATGGAATTCTTAATATTTAGGCTCAATGATGTGATGTGGACCCTAT
This sequence comes from Wollemia nobilis, assembly GCA_028583015.1. Taxonomy (NCBI): domain Eukaryota; kingdom Viridiplantae; phylum Streptophyta; class Pinopsida; order Araucariales; family Araucariaceae; genus Wollemia; species Wollemia nobilis. Next base: position 87,224 of record JAQPPZ010006992.1, read on the forward strand.
TCATGTCATCCAAGGCCAAATCCCTACTAGTTAACCCTACAAAAATATCACAAAGGAAAATCTAGGTTGGATAGATATTCTAGATTGGCATAAAACTCTTGTATGGGTTCCTCATTAGGAGGAGGTGGATTGGATGAGGAATCCACTCCCCCATATACAAAGTTGATCCGATTTGGCTGGGAACCCATTGTGTACACTACACCTATAGCTAAATGTGGGTGATCATAATCTCTGATTGATTGGATAGGTGGTGTAACTATGACACTCTCAACAATGTACTCACCAATACCTGGATTGGTGAGATGAACTGCAACTTGGGCTAACTAGGATGTGGATGGTTCAGGTGATGATGTGGATGCTTTGATGGTGGCTTGTGGCTCAGATGGAGGTGATGGTTCTTCTCAAATAGGTGACCCTATCTATGAGACAATGGGTGGTGAGGTTTGAGGTGGATTAGGTTTGATGGGGTTGTTAGTGGTTGATGGAGTTGGTTGGGTTGAAAAGGTGAAAGGTGTTTGTGAAGTGGGAGGTGTAGCTAATGAAGTGGATGATTGGTTAGTAGGATGATCAGGTGTGGTTGAAAAATGAAATGAGGTGGATGAGGGTTGATTTGACTTGGTGCTTTTGGATGCAAAAGTAGGATCCACTATCGGCAAGGCCTCTAGGATGGGTGCTTTTGATGAAGTGGTGTTAGTAGGGGTGGTTCAGATGATGAGGGGTTGAATTGAAAGGTGGGTGGATGGAAGCAATGGCTCATAGGGATTTGATATCAAGTTGCAATACTTAAATGGCTTAGTGTCAGCTTGGATGCAATGGACTTTACCCTCATGCACATATTTTAGACATTGGTGTAATATCGAGGGCACACACTTCATTTCCCTAATCCAGGGATATCCAAGAAGTATGTTATATTGCATAGCCCCTTCCAAGATGTGGAAGAGTACATGGATAGTCTTCACCCCCACTATGATAGGTAGAACTACGTTCCCCATAGTGGAACACAAAGCATCATTAAAGGCCCGTAGGGTGAAGGTGGATGTGGTGATATGGGATGATGGTAGGTTAAGATGCTTGATGGCTGGTGTGGTGATGAGGTTGATGGAGGAGCCAGTATCAATGAGCACTCTCTTAAATGGTTTTCTATCAATATGGGTGACAATATGCAATGGAGGATCTAGTAATTCTGATGATACACTCTTTTCCTCAAAGTCATAGAATGCTATTGAGGGCTCCATGCAATTTTGGACACTCCCCACAAAAGTGTTGAAGGTGTTAGGATCCTCTATTTGTAGTTTGATGGACTTTAGAATTTCCATCAATGCCTCATGATGTGGGGGAGATTGTTGTATTAGCTCATATATTGATAGTTTGGTTGATGCCATTCTTAGGCTCTATGTCAACTAGCTTCTTAAGGTAATGATTGGTCGAGATGGAAGATTTGGATTATGGATGGGTGGAGGTGGAATGGTTGGGCCTAGTTGTATGGGCACACTAGGTTGTGCTACAAGAGCTGTTGCTTGGTTTGTGTGATTCATTTGTCCTTTCCCATGGGTGACTACACTGATAGCCCCCACAAAACCTTGGTATAGTTGCGACACATGATTAACTTGGTTGGGAGGAACTATAGAAGTTGATGCTCCCATTGCTTGTTGATTCACCTCATGATGAGGCAAAGGTGTCTGATATATCCCAAGGTTTTGATTAGGTTGGGCTAATGGATTGTCAACTTTGATCTTCCCTACTTCTAATAAATCTTGCACAATATTTTTAAACCCATTGCAAGTTTTGATGTCATGCCCTTTCTATCGATGAAAGATGCAGTATAGATGCTCTCTATAGCTTTTTGATTTTGGCTTATTCGGATCTTCAAGCTTCATTTTTAGCAATGTGAAAGCCTGTGCCGCATACAAATTCTAGAAAATGGATGAATAGGGTTTAGGTAATGGGGTGTAATTATGTTTGGGCCTAAAATGATGTTGTTGCCTCTTCGTAGGTTGAGCTTGGTTTTACGCTATTGTGGGGGTGGAACCACTTGATAATTATATTATTGTGGTTGTTGTTGTTGTTGTTGGGGTTGTTGTACTTGGACTTGGGCTTGTTGGATTTGTTATGAATGTTGGCCCAAGACTACTTGATTAACCTGAGTGGCCTTGGACTAGTCATGGTTATTCCCCTTTTGATTCTTATTTTTCCATTCTTTCTTTTTGGGTTTGATCTCGCCCTCTTGAATTTTGATCTCTTCGATTACCTAGGCTTGGGTGAGTGCTTCTTCAAATGTTCTATATTGTTGTAGTTGTAATAGCAAGGAGATAGGCTTGGCACAACTCCTTGTGAACATTCTGGTTAACTCTATCATAGGGAGGGAGAATGGCAATTTGATCATGATCACCCTCCAATGGTTGCCAAAATCATAGACCGATTCATCATCATATTATCACAAATTAAGTAAATCGGTCAATGTGGTCTTCTTTCTAACATTCAGGGAGAATCACTCCAAGAATTGGTCTGCTAGTTGCTCGAAAGTGTAAATACTTTGATGTGGTAAGTGGTTGTACCAATCTAAGGCATCTCCCCCAAATATCTTGAGGAAAAATGTGGAGCATGAGTGCATCATTATTCTTGATCCTGAAGCACGCATTGATAAATCTAGTCACATGCTCTCAGGGGTCCTCATCCCCCTTAAATTTGTCAAACTTTGATATCTAAAAATCTATTAGATATGGTGGTGATGGTACCAAAGCATGAATTGGGTGATTGAGTAGCTGCCTCAAGGTTGGTTTCTGGTATTGCATACCAGGTGTTTGCATGGCTAGGCTATCAATATAACTCTACAAGAATTGGAACTTAGGATCCTCTAAAGGGTTAAAACCTTGGTTGATTTGCTACTATTGGTAGTAATGTGCACCATTGGTGGGGTTTGGATGATGTGGGATGTTAGCATGGAATGGATTATGATATGGTTGTTGATGAGGGATTTGATGGTGATGAGGTGATGGGGGTATGATAGCATGCTAACCTGAAGAGTTAGCATACATTTGATGAGATGGATTAGTGGCTATGGTTGTGGTTGGGGTCACAACACCCAAGATGGATCTTGAGTGAAGAAGGTATGGGGTTGAGATGTGGATGGTTGATTTTGATCTGATTCCTTATGATTACTGATGTGGGTTAAGATTAATGCTTTGGTTAGCATTATCCAAGATCATTTATTGTAATTGCAAGAAGGCTTATTGCATGGAAATCATAGATGAGGATGGTATGGCCATGTAAGTGGTGGATGATGAGGTTGGTTGGGTGGCAACCATATTAGTGGATGTAGGTGGAGGGTAAGTGGAAAAAGGTATTACCATTGAATGGGGGATGTTATAAGGCATGGGATCTATGGATGTAGTGGATGGGATGGATGCAAGGACCTACAAAGCCACATTGACATGGGCTTCGTAGAGGGGATTGGTGCAGGTGATATTTTGGTTTGGTAAAATGAAGGGTTGTTGGTTAGATGATGATGGATGATTATGAGCTAGGGTGGTAGCAATTGGTTCAAAAAGTGGATTCATGAAGGATTCGGTTTGACTATTATGGCTGTGAGAAGATGGCTTCCTACTGAGGTGGAGGAAAGGTGTGGGGTGGAATGGTAAGTGATGGTAATGATGGAAAGACCATACTAGCTACATTCAGGTATAGCCTAATGATGTCCATGTCCACATATGTGACATGACTATCCATCGATGTAGGTGGCTCACTCCTAGGAGTCTCAGGGATGGTGGTATGAGTAGCCCTCTGCATAACATCTATATCCAAAATAGGGGCACTACTAGAGGGTCCTACATTCAGGTTCTAGGATATATTAGGGACTACACTAACTTGCCCTACCACCAAAGTGTTAGGGGCCTGACAAGATTGAGATGGATCCATGGGAGGAGACAATTGACTTTGAACTAGGGCTAACCTTTTGGCTTGACCATGGGTTGTTACCATACGCTAAGGATGAGATGAAATGTAAAATATAAATGTATGTGTGTGAATGTGTGATGGAAGTACAAAGTAAAACAACACTCAAAGCAAACAAACAAACAATGTTTTTGTTCCTAAGTTTGCACAAAGTTTGATTTTTTTTTATTTTTATTTTTGAAAGGTTTTTTATTTTTTTTTAATTTTTTGGTAAAAATAAAAAATGATGTGCAAAATATTTTGCCCTAAAATGAGTCTATAGATTTCACCTAGATGCTCTCACACACTAACCCGATGATGAAGTCCGAGTTGTGAAACCCACCAAGACTTGGAGATGAAACCCAAATTCGATGAGGGAGCCTAGGTCCTACCAATCCTCACCCATATTCATCGTGGGCAGTGATACACCCTTCGAAGAGGAATGCATGCTATTTTCCATGGCTTAGATGGTTCTTGGAGCTGGCCTTGGCCAAGTAATAGGGTAAATATGTTGGGGGTTGGTGGTGAAGTCCAACCTTGTCCAACGTTCATGTGAGTGTGTGATGGCTTCGTTTATTATTGTGTGATGCAATCTAATATGCAATTCTATTTATTGCCTAATGCAGAAAGTAGGAAAACACATAGTGGCAGATAGAAATAGATCAGGGGCTAAAATAGCTAATTTTAAGCAAGATCTGACAAGGTTCTATTATCAAGGTCTAACCGTCGATGGGTGGTTAGGTGTGGTAAACCACATTTGCATAGTTAACCAACTATACGTACGCATTTGGGAATTCCCAACTGCACATCCATGATTCCAAATAAGCAATAGAACATAAGGTAGAATAGGCTTGAAACCCTAAATATGCCTAGATTATTTCTAATCAGGCTATGCACATGCTCTACTAACTGATCTAAAATGCATATTTTTTTATTTTTTTTTTTTTTGAAATTAAATATGCCTATCCTAAGACCTAAATGCAAATAATGGAAAACAGGATAGAGACTCTTAATTTAACCTAAATGCAATGCTAAAGCTAAAATAGAGGAAAGAGGGTTTTAGGTGTACAGACCTATTATCCTTTCATTGCTCCTTCCAATGCGCTCAACCATCGATCCATAGTTCCATAATGCTCCAACCATCGATGCATGGTTCCATAGATGTCCAACCATAAATGTATGGTTCCTCAGATCTATAACCATGCACTCATAGTTTCTCAGGTGTAGGGCCAAACAGAAATAGGCTCTAGATCCATTAATTTTTGATTTTCAATCTTCATACGCTCGAACTCCAAGAACCTACAACCATAGAAAAACATAGATTAGTAATCAAATAATAGCAAGGCAAAAACAAATAGAACCCTTAGGGGGTCCCACCATGATCACCATTTCTATAGCCAAAATAAATAAACACAAATCAAATAACAATGAAGACAAAAGAGATTGCAAAATAATTTTTTATTAATTTTTTATTAAAATATACAAGAGCATAAACCTCCTTAAATTTTACAATGATTTTGAATTACCCCAAATGTGTTAGGGGTAATATTACAATGCTTCTTTCTTCATGATAATATAAATAGATCCAAATAAGTAGATCTCAAAAAGTCATCAATCAAATTGTTGTCTTTGTTCTTTAGCTACAACTTCAAAGGGGTGAGTGGGCTTCTAATATCCAATGAGGGGACCACTCACTACTGCAACCAGCTCTCCAAGATACATATTTCCTACACATACATGAAATCCAAATAAAGAGTTAGTAGCACCTATTGATCAAGATATAGAATATATACTATAAAAACCCTAACATGAATAACTATAAAAATAAATGTGATGCAAGAAACAAATAATAAACACTAAATAAATGCCTTGCTAAAATTAAAATTTACTGATCTATGATTATCATGATTTTTTGAACTCTGAGAAATAGTGGATATATGGTGTGGACTAGTAAACCATCAAAAGGAAGTGGGGAAACCATGCAAGGGTGGTTTCAACTATGTAACTATGGATGGGTAATTTTAGCTGAATGGTAGAATGCTCCAAAAATGGGCTCTAGGGCTTCAAATATTTATTCTCCTTAAGATGCATGCAAACTCTTAGTGCTATTTTGGTAGCCTGATGGTATGTGTATTCAACCTCCTTTGTTTGATGGGGTAAAGGTGCCTTTATAGGCCCCTTAGGGTTTTGGAGGGAAATGGGAGGTGGCAAGCCAAGATTACCAAGTGGTAATCCAGGGTTACCAAATGGAGGGGGTAGTTAGAGTGAGTCACCTAGGGTGTCTCACTTAACTAGGGTGATGTGGTTACAAGTGGAGTGAGGTGTAAGGGTTATCCCATGTGAAGGGACAAAGGGGACATGAGTGTGTGAGATGTGGCAAGGGATGTTGGTGAGGTGGCTAGGACACATGTCTAGTGGGTAGGCAGGGTATCCTAGGCTGATTTTCCAGATTTAATAAATCTGGAAAATAGATTAATGTGCAGGATTTTATATGCCTAAGTTCAGACTTAGGCATATAATTTTATTATGCAGGATTTGTGATGTGGGGTGCAAATGAGATTTTGTGGATGCCTAGGTTTTGGTGTCTACAATGTGAAATCAATATTTTACGACAATTGACTAATAGATTTGTATATGTGATTTCCTCTCTAGGATCATTGATTCCAAAGAACTTCACATGAGAGGTATAGCCACTCATTGTTACAACAATCTCTAAATATACAATTATCCATGTTGAATTCAAGGATGAAAAGTATGTTTGATTTATCCATTCAAAACCATATGAGCCTTGGTCCAACCAAATAATAGCCTTCCTCAAATTTGGAACACTCCCATCAGACATGTCACAAACTACTAAACATACTTTCAAGCAAAAAGTAGCTCATTTTACTCTCTTGGAGGATGTGTTGTATAGACGTGGTTATGATGGAGTCCTCCTTAATTATCTTGAACATGCAAAGGTACTAAGAGCCATATTTGAAGCTCATGATGGTACTTGTGGTGGTCATTTTAGTAAAATAGCCATTGCAAAGTGTATTCTATACATGGGTTACTATTGAACCACCATGGAATGCGACTGTTGCACTTACGTAAAGAATTGTTAGCAATATCAATAACATGCTAAATTATCACAATATTTACAACCTATTCAAATCCTTTGGGCCTTTCACAACGGGGTGTGGATTTGATTAGAAAATTATTGCCTCTTTCCTTAGGACAACATACATTCATCATCATAGCCACTGAATACTTCACAATGTGGGTTGAGGTAATTCCTCTCACCACTACGATAGGACCCCATATTATGGATTTTATACTTCATCATATCATTTATAATTTTGGTGTTCCCTCAAAAATATTCTTTGACAATGACAAGTCTTTCAAAAACAAGGATGTTCAAGCACTTTGTAAGAAATACTATATCCAACACAATTTATTAACTCCTTATTACCCATAAGCAAATGGACAAGTTGAGGCTACCAACAAGACCTTAATTGCTATTCTCAAGAAACTAGTCAAAGAAAATCATCGATATTGGCATACTCAAATCCCCTTGGTATTATGGGTTTATCGAATAAGCATCCACATGCCTACTGGGGAAAAACCATTTTTTCTAGTCTATGGAGCCAAAGCAATTATGCCTCTTGAGCTTGAGATCCCCTCATTGCAAATTTCATTGCAAGAATTCATAGATGATGATACTGCTAGACAAGCACATTTTTACCAACTCGCGCTTCTTTATGAAACATGGGTCAATGCTTTAGAGCATTTACGAGTTTATCAAGACCGCATAAAATGTGCTTGCAATGCCAAAGTTAGTCTACATGAATTCTAAGTAAGAGATATTGTTCATAAAGAGAATAAATAAAACACCAATGCATTGTTGTATATTCGTGATAAATTCATGGCTAATTGGTTAGGTCCATACATTGTCACTCAAAAAGTGGGTAAAGGAACTTATAGGCTTGCCAATCTAGAGGGAGTTGAAGAGCCTGAACCACTTAACATCATCCACTTGAGAGCATTCTATGCTTAATGTTATTTATATATATGTATATATACATGGCTAATACACAAAAACAAATTTCATTTTCACACATTACAATTCACACATTGCATTGCACACATATCATTTCACAAATTGCATTTTATACATTGCAGTCACAACTATATTTACAAATTTTATGGGTCATTTATTTAGTTTAAATAATAGTTGGTCCAACAAAGTTTTTCTACCTTAATCAGGGGCACCTTCAAATCATCATCTATTTCATTGCACCATTCCATAAAGTCAAATAAACATTTGTAAACCACATTTCCATAATTCTTAGGTGTTTTTGGTCACTCAACCACTCCTAGTGTTTTTAGCAACCTCCAATACATGTCGAGTTTTCTTTAGGACCAAGTCACATTTTCACTAAGAAAATCTTGAGTTCTGGGAATTGAATCTAACATTCTTGAACCAAACACAATCACACATATTAAAAAAATCTTGTGTCAAAGAGGGATAACATCATGTTTGGATTGAATATCAAAGTGAAAAGGGTATTTCTTGCTTGTCACATTATGCACATTGTCCAAAAATAAAAAATAGTGGTTTTCACCACTATTAAAATTTCCAAATAAAAGAGTAATAATGATAGGGTACAATTCTCATCACACTTAGTTTGAGAATATGATTCCCCAAAGATCTAAGTATTTTACAAATAACACACCACAAATCCTCAAGTTGTAAGGATAGAACTATATTTCCAATCAAATGGTTAGGTAGTTAAAATACCCAAATCTTAGAGATCATATTATTAGACTATGGAGCTAATCTCCACTGAATTTATAGATGATTGAATGGTGGTGGAGTACACTCGTGCATGGTGATACATCTCTCTTGAAGAGACCTATGACTGCACATATAGATAAACTAGCTTCTTGGTCTTCTCCATAATAGGTTTCATCCCAATTTACTCAATATGGGTTAATGAAATCACTTGCACACACATTGGTTCTTGATTGCCTAGATTCTTTACCATGCTCATGATGTGGTAAATGAATTCACTGCACACATATTTGGTCTTAGAGAAATTAGATAGCATTTAGTGAGTTTGTTTGATATCACTAGTATGTTTGAGTCTCTACAAACAATCAGTTTTCCATATCAACATCCATATTAGTTTTCCATATCAAAATCCATATAATTACACGAGTCTTCCATTTTATATACCACAATTTTGGTGTCCTTGATTAAACATCAATGCTATAAATGGTCAAGTAAAATATAAACTATGAATTATCATTAGCGCATTAATTCATTTGAATTCATACACATTATCATTGCATGATACATATACACATACATTCACACAAAAGCATCCACACAAAAGCATAACATAAAAGTTAATGCCATGTATATATATAAATATCGCATATACAATGAATGCCCAAAGGCTATATACAATGGAGCACCAAGGCTATTATACAAAAAAGTGTATCTCAACACTAGATAACGACTATAGGAGGATCCCTGTGACCATTATGAAGCCCTAGACCTAGATCTAATATGACTAGACTAACTATGCCTAAAAGTCCCAGATATGGAGGAGGAGGGTCGATATGGCAGCCCAATGTGGTGTTGCATCAATAGATCCTTAAAATCCTTGATATATCCATCTTGAGACTAAATATGTAGTACATCATACCTCTGATTATGATCCCAAAGTTCTAGTTCTACCTCAATCCTTGTGATCATATCATTACCTCCACCTATAATTGTTCATACCTCTAGCTTTGCCTACAAATGAGTTATATCTACATATTGAGTTGCTATCTCTTCATATTGATCCACCACCATCTCATCGAGCCTCATCCATTCCTCCTCAATATGACCTGGAGGTCTCTCAAGAACCTCCATATCATCCTGGCCACCACCATCACCTCTAATATCTAGAGGCTTCTTTGATGCATCCCTCACCCATATACCTCGACTTATATATCGATGATGTCTATAACATCTAGGAACCTCATCTATCTCAGCCTCAACTTCTATCTCATCCTCATTCCCAATACCCTCATACATCACTTAAAGGGGTACCTATGGTGGTTGTGAAGTGAAACATACATCATACTTTGTGGTAGTTCCTGCATCATCCACATTGGGGAGATCTATCTCCTCATCATCCTCATAGGTCACCTACCATACCTCTACACTAGCTAGACCCATCTCATCCCAATGATGTTGGTACAAAACTGGTGCCTCAAGAATATCCTATTGCAACTCAAACTACCATAGCAAATGTGAGAACTAGATCAGCTCCACCTCAATCCTATGTCATCTAATCACCCATATAGCCTATAAAACTCTTTGTAGTTGTTCCCTATAACTAGTCCACCTAGCACCCTACCACAGTCTACAAAGCACCTAATTAGGTGTCATTCCTACACACAAATTCTTTTAATCCTATCCAATGCAACTAGGATAACTCGATTGCACCTCATTAGCCACTCGCCATCTCAATGCATAGGACTGATATCCATCCCATGTCTCACTAGGTAAGCCCACAGATTGAGCCACATTGAAGTGCTCCCAACCCTAACACTATAGTAGTAAACTACACCCCAAACCCTTCTACTTCTACCTCCTCACCTAATATAGCTCTTGGTACATCTGATCTAGTAAAGTAGGTGCCCATGGATACACGCGAGGCTCATCAATCATATATTACACCAGCCTGGTCATGTTCTAAGGAAATCAATAGTTAGTGTTGTTTGGTATCTCTATGTTGGCCAACAGGAACATGACTAAGGTGGGAAAAGCCTCCAACTTCTTCTTAGCATAAATCACCAAGTACATTGATCCCTCCACCACTCACACTCACATTTCACCATTGATCTCCAAATATCCAGCTCATCTCGTACCCCTTATCATGTCCAACCTTGACACATAATTCCTCCATTGGCACTTGAAGGATACAATATACATCCTCGAGTGTCACTGTTACCTCACTAGTGGGGAGCTGAAAGGTCCCCCTACCTAGATCCCATATCTCTACCAAGGTATAAAGATACCCCTCATATACCCTCAACATATAAATCTAAGCTACCCCAATCAACCCTATAGTCTCCAACCACTTCCACTACTCATGCTGCAACACCTTTCTCACCCTAGATACAAGGGGCGAGAACTGATGTCAAGCCTCCTAGATCCTCAGCTAAAATGCAACATATGTACACTGAAAACACATTAATGTCACATTCATTGCATACTTAATTTTTTTGCATAAATTCAAACAAGAATTCCAAGGGTACTTACCTCAGCCACCTACATATCTACTCCTATTGCTGCATCTGCACCCTCTATCACCATAGTCCTTCACTCCACCTCACTCCACTCATTCATTCCCATTCAGACGTAGTTTCTAAAATTAGTGAATTTAATAATGAATCTTATTTTACCTCTTCTGACTATTTATAGTTGTTTTGTGTACACTAAAATGCCCATGGGTGTTCACAGACACATTGAAATGCTGACCAGCATCTGTAGAATGGCAAATGCTTACTGATGTCTATGCATGATGTGGGATGCTCATCGATGTTTAGCTTCAAAATTGGTAGAAATACCAAAATGCTCCAAATATATAGCTTATATCCATAAAACCACTCCACATTGCATACATGCATTCATTTCATCATCATATCATGTTTTGTGAAACCAAAAATCAATTTGGGCGTTTAATTCTTACTTGCAATAAAAAGTTGTAAAATTGCCATACAAGCTTCAAAACACATCAAAATGCTCCAAATTTTCACAAAACAACCATATTCATATTTCTAATCTTCCATTTCATAATTTAATTCATATTTGTGATAACATGGATTGATTTGTATGGTTAACTTTTGTTTGCGATCAGAAGTTGCAAAAATTATCCACAATTGCTCTAAAAATGCTCCAAAAAAACAATGCAAAATGTCACAACCTCATGAAATTCATTCATAAATGCATTTTTCATCATCACATCTTCATTTCAACATCACCAAATCCACAAAAAATTACATTTGCGTCAAATATTTTCAAAATTCATATACAATTTAAAGTGAACATCGTATCTAGTGGATTATTCTATCTCCTTGGCAATTACAATGATTGGTTGTCCATGCAATTTGGTAAGATGAATAAATCACCATAAGGATGCTTGGCTATTTTTATCATCCAATATATCCTTGTTCAAAAAATAATCACTTTTTTTCCCTCATCTTGTTGAGTGCAACTATGCTCAGATTAATTTGCTCAAAAGCTATCATTGATGGCCTTGTCCATGGGGCTTGAAACATGGATAATTTATACTACATAATTCCCTTTAACATTAAGTAATTATGCATAGTAATTAGGAGGGACCTCCTAGAAATTGCCTTATCCTAGGATGATTGGTTCCTTATATTCTGCATTTTCATCTCTTTGCATTTCAATGATGTCGAAAAACACTTTCTTCAATGGCATGGAATCATCCCAAATTTAGGGCAAACAAATTTGATTTTGGTTTCCCAAAAAATGATACATCTTACATGATCATGGCATATAAACTTGGCAAAAATCCCTTTAACCCATTGGGGAAAAAATGACATCAATTTACATCATTCATATCATCCAAATTTACATCATTCATATCATATGCATTTACATCAAACACTTGCACTTGCATCATTAAATTAATATATATATATATATTAATATTTTATATATTATATTTATATATTTTTAATATAAATATGTATTTATATAGTTAAATCCTATCCATACACCATGTTTTAATCCTAACCATCCATCCATATCAATCCATGTCACTCCCCCAAGCTTAATCTCCACCCTTCCTCATATTTTAATCTTGACAACTCATTTTTTGTCATCAAAAATCTAACATGTTTAAGGGTAGATTATAAAAGTGATTCATTTTTATGAATCAGGGTCCACAAAAATTTCTTCAGTGCCTTAGAAATTTTGAGGAGAACATTTACCCTAGCCATTTTTCTATCATCTTCACCCATCTCTGCCGCCATTGCATCCCCATTTCCTTTGCCACCAAACCCTCGCAAACCAAATATAGTTCTATAACCCTTCCTTCAACTCCCTAAAGCTTCCCAAAGTTTATCGAACACTAATGAGTGTTCCTAGAATGTTTGTGGGCATTTACAACCATCACAAAATGCCTCTAGTGTTTCTCATAGCAGATATTTAGTCCCCCAACCATCGGGTGCCTTTCGAGCATTCACGTGACCATCAATAACAAAAACAGGAGCAAAAGTTAGTATTGACAAGGTAAAGATATTCGATGCATTTTATTTACATATTTGCATTTTAATTTTTAGTTATATTCTATAGCATCTAGGGTTTTAGTAGTTTTATATTTCATAAAGCCTCATGCAGTGGAGCCCTCGCAGGTGCTTCTAATACCTTTTTTATTATTTTGTATATGTAGGTATAGAAATTATCTTTCTAAAATCTATCAAGGCTAGGGTGGTCCCGTAGGGATACACAAGCCCACCTACACTCTTGTTTGGATCAAGGATGAGCGATAAGACATCAGTTGTTCACTGAACCAATGTTTTGAAACCTTGTTATTTGTAAAATCTATATAAAAAAGCATTGTAAAACCCATATTGGGGCACATTCATTGTACAATTTGGAGATCTATCCATATTAATAAAAGCTTATTCATTTTATGCAATCTTGTATTGTTATTGTGCTTTTGTTACTTTATTAGTGTATTGGTGTTCATTTTTTGGTTTACACATTGGATATCTCTCTTGGTAGGCAACAATATGCTTAAGCTAAGCAAGGAATGTTCCTCAAAGAAGATCTTAATTCAAGCCATAAACAACTAGATTGTACTACCTTCTTATATTTGATTCTTATGTGAAATTTTTGCAAGTATATTAACTATTTTGATGATATTCATTTTATACTTTTATTTATATCTATAGGAATTGCGAGGGTCTATAATAAATATGTATTATTCTCTCATTTATCAAAATATAATGTTTTCACTAACACCATGCATGGGACATGGCATGGAGTTCTTTGTCCTATGCATATTACCTTCAAAATATATCATTGAATATCTCAGTTGGTGGGCAAAAAGATGCTTAAGTTGAGAAAGGAATGTACCAAGTGCATATGTTGATAGTTTTTATCTCAAATCATTGTTGCACATCCAAAAAGGTAAGTATTAGTGCTAAGCTATATCAATTAATCAATTCTCAAGTTCTCTTTGTGGTACCTCAATCCACATGAACTTTTATTTGGATCTTCCTTTTCTCACTTAATTTAAGTGCCATGATGGTTGTTGCAGATCCAAAAAGGAAAGTATTAGTGCCAAGCTAAGTCAATGAGTCAAGTCTCAAAATTATCTTTGCGGTACCTCAGTCCACATGAACTTTGGTTTAAATCTTCCTTTTCTCACTTAATTTAAGTGTCGTGTGATGTGGGAGAAGCCTATCATAAACCAATCATAAAAATCAGTTAGACCTAATAATGTACAAAGCTCTATGAAGGTCATTTGTTTTTACTTTTCTAAGTTGGAACAAGACCACAATACTTAAGCATACTCCTAATTTTAGAATCACTTGATGATTTAGGGTAGAAGAATTGGGTAAACCCTCCACTGTTGGAATCACTTGATGATTCAGGGTGGGTCTTAAGTGGTGTACCCCTAAGTTATTTTGAGGAGCTTAGTGTTTATATTCTTGAATTCTATCTTAGATGAGTTAAATAGGTGTGTTTTCAGTATTGAGTGAACACAATAGATAACACAAATTTTAAAATGAATCACACACATTACACATTTCACAATAAAAATTAATGAGTTAGATTTCATCACCAACCATTGTTTGAGAATTGATGATAGTAATCTCCATCCATAAATCTATGCCATTAGCAACCATAGTCACCTATGAGAAAAATTTCTAGATTTCATCACCAAGAGTAATATCATTTGCCATCCAGCCATAGATTTTACCTTTCATAATTCATATTAGCACATTTACAACACACAAACCCCACAAAATAAAAAAATGTAAGAGATAAAAATAAATAAATAAAAAATAAAAAAATTGTTGCAAAGCATAGAATTAAAATTCCTTGTTTGATTCTATGTGTTCTTAATTTAAATTTTCTTTGTGAACATTCCACACAATTCACCACCCCATTTGACTCATTAGATTATGGTTTCAACCTAAAGCTAAGAAAATATTTTGAGTCAAGTCCTTGCTATCCAAATCACTTAATCCATGGAGTGTTCCACTTCTACACCTGCCAATTCTGTGGTTAACCCTGTCAGTTTGATACAAGCAAGTTGTTCTAGTTTATCTACGGGCCCATCACATGTTGCATACACTTCAAACATTGATGTGTTGCATTGAGCCACCAACATTTCCATTCCATGAACCGAGTCATCATCTCCCATAGATTATAGCATCACCCAAATAGACATGGTCCAAGTGGAAGATCTTAAAATATTTACTAACTATATTGTAGAACAAATCAACAGTTCACCTAGGAATGATCATTCTTTTCAATAAGAACTTACCTATTCACAGCCTTCTAGCTTCACCCAAGTGTATACTAACCCTATTTTCAAGGCGTTATCTACACCTTTAAGAAATTGGTCCATTCCACAACAATCATGTGCTCCAAGCACTTCCATTCCATCTTCATATACCACCACCTATGGCAATCCATTGTATGAAGAACATGCCAATTTTGCTTCACAAATACCAATTTCCACTACATACATTACCCCATATTTAGTTACAATCCCTATTGCAACTTATCCTCCATCCACTTCATCCATTCCAACCATATCCACACCACCTGCTTTAGATATGGCCATACAAGATACATGGCAACACCTTAATAAATTTCTTAAGGAGAAACTGGACATTTAGTCTTATCCCAAACAACAAATACAAGTGGTAAATCTTAAGCCTCAACCCACTTCCACTCAACCTACATTATTTTCATCAAATCCATCATGGATATCACAACCTTCTATGGTTTCTATTCTCACACGTCCATAAATCCACACTTATTCCATTCCAATAGTAAACCCATTCATAGTCCTCAAACATCATCTCCATTCTATAATTTGTAATAATTCAATCATCAACATCACCAAATTCAATCAAATCCATAAAATCATCAAAATCTCATCAAACCTCAATATTTCACCACTACATATCCACAAAATCAAGTGATTCAGGGCTTCTACATACCTAGGGAATACCCCTAAATTCAATCAATGTAACAACAAATTGATAGTATGATGCAACATACTCCTGGTATGATGAACCAAAAGCTAATACTAAGATAACTGATCAATCAACCAATTCACTTTTTGGTACCATCACTGCCATATTCGATAAATTTTATGATGCCAAATTTAACAAATTCAATGGGATCAAGGACCCTAAAGAGCATGTGAGCACATTCATCCACTCATGTTTCAAAATTTAATGTAATTATGTTTTAATGCTTTGAATATTTTCTCAAAAATTGGGGGAAGATGTCGTAGAGTGGTACAACCATTTACCTCATCATAGTATTTATACTTTTGAACAGTTGGTTGACCAATTTCTCAATATGATTTCCCTCAATGTTATAAAGAAAGTATCATTGTTTGACTTGTATGGATTAAAACAATTTGATGATGAGTCAGTATATGATTTTGGCAACCGTTAGAGGGTTGTTATAACAAAACTATCATTCTCCCTACCAATGGAGAAAATAACCTGATTGTTAACTAAGATGTGCCTAAAACCCATCTCCTAGTTATTACAATTATAATAGTATAGATCATTTGAGGAAGCTCTTATCTAGGCTAGCATAATTGAGGAGATCAAAATCCAAGAAGTTATGCTAAAGCCCAAAAATAAAGAATGGATAAAAAAGGGCTAATACAAAGGTAGTTACTCTAATCAATCCAAGAAAAACCAGGCCAATCCAACCAATCAAGAAAATCAAGTCAATAAAGTGGTCATGATCCAGTTGGTAATGGCTCAACAACAACAACCCATGCAACAAAAACTATAACAAATTGTATATAAAGCGGTTCTCCCACCATCACAACCAGTTCAAAACACAGTGCCAACTATGGAAAATTGCTAACATCAATAATCCATTTGATAAAATCACCAATACACTCCACTATCTAAATCATATGCTTCCATATTCCATAGGTTGTATGACACAAACCAAATTTTATTACCTAAGGTTAAACCAGATGACCCTACCAAGCATAGTAAACATTATAGGGAACATTTATTTTACCCTTATCATAGGCAGAATGGGTATGATATAAAAAATTTCTATAACTTCAAAGACATAGTGTAATATCTAATTGACTTATGGGCCATCAAGATTAATAGCCCCTTAGCTCAACAAAACTAAAACCTTGGCATCTATAAAACATCATTTCATCATCATGAAGAGGTGCAAAAATAGGAGGATCAAATACAAAGACTCCTCCTAATCAAGTTAACCATGTTAAACAATACCATGTTTTTTTGGGTGCTATTCATGTAGTCACTTGATATCAATAGTGCACAAATAAAAAAAATGCACAATAGTAGCCTATTCAATTACCCATAGCACCATATGAAAATGTGCCTCAACTTGCCATCTCATCATCTCCCATCCAGTTCTATACCAATCCTTCATAATCCGTTCATATTCCAAGTTGTCCATATCCACCCATTCATATTCCCAATCATCCATTGAGGTCAATCATCTCCTTGAGTAGCCAATTAACTACTAGCCTTAAAATACCTTCAGCTAATATTTTTGTTTTTGAGCTTATAAAACAATATTTCTCACATCATGAGGCATTAATGGATATTTTAAAATCCATTGAACTTCAATCTCAAGATTTTAATGCCTTTAGAAATTTTGTGGGGAGCATCTAAACATGTATGGATCCTTCCATTAGATACTAATATTTTTAAATCAAGCCAATATTATCAAAATTGATGGACCCTCCATTGCACATCATTGCTCAAATTGACAAGAAGCCATTCAAACAAGTTTTGATTTGATCATTGCTCCTCTATCAACATCATAACCACATTTTCTCTCCAACACCTCAATATTCTGCCATACCACATCACCAAATACACTATTACCCTAAAAGAATTTAATGATGCTCTCTACTCCACAGTTGGTACTATCATTTTACAAATCAAAGTGGGGGTAAAAAAATTACACATAATGTTTCACATCTTTGAATTTTCCATGACGTACAATGTACTCCTTGGATTTCATTGTATGAGGGAAATGAGATGTGTCCCTTATATACTTTATCAATTCTTAAAATATATACATGAGGGTCAAGTTCATTACATATCGATGGATGTTGAAATATTTATCTATTGCAATTTTATTTCAAATCCTTATGAATCCATGCTTCCTTCCAGTCATGTGTTCTTAACTGCATCAACCACCTCATAAACCACACAATCCACCTCTTCATACAAATATCCTATTTATGAGAAGCTCCCCGTCACCACATCACATCATACCTCCACCTCCATACCCCCATCTTGATCACCTTTGACTACATGCACATGTGGTCAAACCCAATCCATGTCAGCCATATCATTAACATCAACATCATCCATCAAAATTCCTTCCACATCATCACCCATTCAAAAACCACCTCAATAAAATCCACCTCCATCCATATCAGCTAATGTATCACAAGTTGAAATAATAGATTATGATATGCCATTCCAACCTCAAACCAATACTGAGTATTCCGTATCCACTTCCATATTCACTTTCACATACACATGCATATCAAACCAAGTTGCGATCCACCTCACTAATCTTGGTATTTGTGAATACATGGTCCAAGACATCACAGTCACAACACTCAACATCCAAACTAATAAATATTATGGTCACCCACATGACCCACCATTATCTATAGGAGTGGTGTACAACATGGGTTAAACACCCAATAGGATTAACTTTGTGTATAGAGGGATTGATTCATCATCTAATCTATCTTGCCTAGATGAGCCCAAACAACCAACTCCTTCTAATATACAACACATGTTGGTTTTTTTCATCTCGATATGTTCATATAGTTAATTTTCAAGGACATGGCCTACAATGACATGAATAGGGAATGCATGAGATCATTGATGTTTCATATCAAGAAGTGCATGACCATTTAGGTTTAGGCTATCATCCAATTTCTTCCACTTCTTTTGAACAATATTTTCAAAGTTTACATTTGAATTCAGAAGGATATATCCATCACACCGATGAATCTAAATATGAAATCTATGAAGAATACAATATTCTATCAATTGCTTCTAATGAATCTAATGAGGAATCAACACCCATCATTCTATTCATTAAAAAATATGAGGATTACCTCAAAATGTTCTCCACCCATCAACCCATCCTTCCCTTGCTTCTTCCACAAGAGTGAGCTGAACCAATTGGTTAACCACCACTTCCATATCGTTAATCCATCTCACTGACCATTTTGCTTGTAATATATGTACCAAATTCCAAAAAATAAAAAACAAATTAAAAAAAAGCAAAAAAAATCATTGCATTTCATGTGCATGGCTTTATACCTATTGCATTTATTTGTGTTACTCACTATTTTTTAGGTTTCCAAAGC
This sequence comes from Wollemia nobilis, assembly GCA_028583015.1. Taxonomy (NCBI): domain Eukaryota; kingdom Viridiplantae; phylum Streptophyta; class Pinopsida; order Araucariales; family Araucariaceae; genus Wollemia; species Wollemia nobilis. The sequence continues at coordinate 106,831 of JAQPPZ010006992.1, forward strand.
TCTAACATTAGTTCTAGAATATAGGATCCATTCATCCTCCACCTTTCCAATCACCTTTCCCCCCCTTAAGTCAACATGAATCCTATTGACTTATTCACCCCACTCCGTAATCCATATGATTTGGAAAAGCTAATTCCAATTGATATGAGCCTTATTGATATGGATTAGATTTCCTCCCCTCCATCATTTTTCAAATTTATGCTTTTTGAGGAATTGTTAAGGGCTTTGACCAACTACATTCCTCCATCACCTCCACCTTCATCTTCATCTTCACCTTTAGATCCTAAGGTTTTCTAGGTAGACATAGAAGAGGTTGAGTCATAAGAGTTTTATAATGTCATAGATGAAATTCATATGATCCCAATGGACCATTAGATTGAAGAAGGTTCTCACATGTCTATTGAAGATACCATCTATGTGAACCTTAGTTCAAACACAAACAATCCCCAAATTGTTAAACTTGGTAAAATTTTATCCATAGATGAACAAGAGCAATTAGTTTATGTCCTCAAGAAGAAGAAGCATGTTTTTACATGGCCTTACAAATACAGGCCTGGTATTAACCCTAATTTGGTTATCCACAATATCACCTTGCATTCTGATGCTAATATGGTCAAACAAAAACTTAGAAGGATGCATCCTACCATTGCCCCCATGGTCAAAGAAGAGCTTCAAAAGCTATTAGATGTGGGTTTCATTGTCCCCATTGACTATCTTGAGTGTCTTTCAAACATGGTACCCATTCGCAAGCCTAACAAGGGTGATACACATTTGCATTGAATTATAAGATCTTAAAAAAGCATGTCCTAAGGATGAATTTCCTCTACCAAACATCGATACTCTTGTAGAAACTTGCACTGGCCATGAAATACTTTCCCTAATGGATGATTTTTAGGATACAACCAGATTCAAATCAATCTTGATGATCAACATAAAACAACATTCACTACAACTTGGGGGACTTTTTGTTACAAGGTGATGCCCTTTGGCCTCAAAATTGTAGGTGGAACTTATCAACATGCCATTATTTACATATTCCATGATTACATGCATAAGATCATCGAAGATTATGTGGATGATCTCTTGGTAAAATTCAAAACTTGACAAGAGCAAATTGGTATCTTGGAAAATGTCTTTGATCGACTTCTAGAGCATAATGTAAGGTTGAACCTCAAAAAGTGTATCTTTGGTGTTACTTCAGGTAAAATACTAGGATTTATTATATTAAAAAGAGGCATTGAGGTGGAACAAAATAAATTCAAGGCCAACATGGAGATGCCTCCCCCAAAAAACTTGAAGGAATTATGTAGCTTACAAGGAAATATCCAATCAATCCATCATTCCATTGCACAACTTTCTAATAAATGTAGGTCATTCAATCACCTGCTATAAGAGGGGTTGACATTTTCATAGATAAATGAATGCCAAAAAAATTTTGATGACATCAAGAAATACCTAGATTCTCCACCAATCTGAAATCCTCCTTGTCTGGGGGTCCCCTTCCATATTTATGTTTCAACAATGAAATTTGCAGTAGGGACAATGCTTACACACAAAATAATAAAAATAATCGACAGCAAGTTGTCTTTACATTAGTCGAACATTGGTAAGCTATGAAATAAGATATACTTAGTTACCTTTAATAAAATTAGACATTACATGCTTAGTCACACCACATATATCATAGCTCATAAAAAATCCTTTGTATTATATGATGTCTTGCACTTACAATAATACCTACACTACACAATGGATAATTCTTCTCATTAAATTTTATCTTGAGTTCATTATCCAAAAATCAATTAAATATCAGGTCATAGCCGATTAGCTTGCAGAAGATCCACTTTCTAGTCATCAAATATTTATTATTGAGATCCTAGATGTTTTGGTATTTAGTGTCACTAAACAAGAAGAAGATGTCATTCCAAAGGAAGATGCCAACATCACACTATTCTTTGATGGTTCTAAGTGCGAAAAAGGTCAAGGTGTTGAAGTCGTGTTTCATACACCCCAAGGGGTACCTATCCCCTTATCATTAAAAATTGACTTCCAATACACAAACAATAATGTAGAGTATGAATACTTAATATTAGGTCTTCAAGCAACCATAGCTATGGGTATAAAGTGTATCAGGATATTTGGTGATTCTCAACTTGTCATTCATAAAATCAATGGGGAATACTAATGCAAGGAACCTACCATAAATATTTACCATGAAGTAGCAATGAAATTGCTCACCAAATTTTATTGGTATGAAATTGATAGTTTCCAGGTTTGACTAATAGAATTACAAATGTGATGGTCTCTCTAGGATCATTGATTCCAAAGAACTCCACAGGAGAGATACAACCACTCATTGTTACAATGATATCTAAATCTATAATTATTTATGTTGAATCTAAGGATAACAAGGATGTTTGATTTATCCATTTGGAGCCATATGAGCCTTGGTCAAACCAAATCATAGTATTCATCAAATTTGAAACACTCCCATTAGACATGTCACGAACTGCTAAATGCATTGTCAAGCAAAAGGTAGATCGTTTTACTCTCTTGGGGATGTGTTGTATAGATGTGGTTATGATGGAATTATCCTTCATTATATTGATACTGTAGAGGCACAAATATCCATAGTTGAAGCTCATGATGGTACTTATGGTGGTCATTTTAGTGGAATGGCCATTGCAAAATGTATTCTATGCATGGGTTACTATTGGCCCACCATGGAACATGATTGTTGCACTTATGTCAAGCATTATAAAAAATATCAACAACATGCTAATTTAACTCATGTACCTATTAGAATAAATTTTTGTTCTCTTAAGTTCTACTAGGATAGTCTTACTTGAGTTACCACTCTTCCATGAGTTAGGTGAACTCTCAGTTTAGACTAGTTCAGATTTGTTGAGTTGTTGTAATCCAACGACTCTCATTGATCAACTTTGTTATTTATACAAAGTTGATCCCATGGAATAAATCAATCAGTTCTTGATATTTTAGTAATGCTTTGCATGTCTAGTATCAAAATTCTAACATGGTACCAGAGCTAGGCTAGATTTTGCTTGCATTCAATTTTCATAGAGTTGGTTCACCTTCTTTGGATAATTTTTTTTACTACAAAAGCTTGCTTAGAGTTAAAGTAGTCATACTTTTTATTCATAAGTCACTTTTTTTTCAACAAAAAAAACTTATTTTATTTTGTTGAAAAGTGTTTGAAATTCCCTTCTGCGTATATCTCATTGCATGACTGTAATTTTGTGAAACACTGCTAACTTTTTCAAGCCTTATTTCTCATTTTAAAAGAGATTTTTTATATAAGGTTGGATATATACCTTATGGTATAAATTCATGCAAGCACATGCTTCATTTACTTTAAAGCATGTTTTAAAGTCTACGTAGGCCATTCAAACAAAGCTTCTACTTCTTTTTTAAATCAAGCACCCATGACAAGACACTCTCCACTCGAGGCTGCCAACTTGATTTTTTATTTGATATAACATTTCTCCTGTAGGTACTCTTCGAACAAAGCAAAGGTGCATTGTTTCTCTTCCCTATGGACTACGTGAACGTTTGATCACCTTGGAACTGAAGAAGTTTGGCCAGTCAGCTCTACGCTCGGCTCTACTCTCTTGGCAAGGAAACACAATCATTTTTTCCTGGTAGATAGCTCAGCGCCCTTCAATCTGGCAAACCCTTTTTTGAAGATCATGATGCGTTACCTTGTTTGGTGCTCTTCTCTTATTTGGCACCCTCCTATTGCTATCCAATCCTTGGTGCCCTTGTGTTACACGTGCACCCTAAAATCTTATTTGGCGCCCTTGTGTTCCACGTATTCAAGACTACAGTGTTGAATCTTTTCTATCTTAGCCTGCCCACCAGCTTGGCATCCATACAACGGATGTCTTCCACCTCCTTCGCAATCTCTCGACATCGCATCAGATCTCTGACAATCGTGGAAGTCTTCTTCACCCTCTCACACCAAAATCCGAGCTATAATTACAGCCTCCCACTCTCTAACAACACCTCATTACATTGCTTTGGATTAAAATATTTTGCAGGGAGAAAAGTGGAGCATCCAGTCAGAGAAGCATCGACATTGCTCGTGATATCTTTGTGTTTCACTGAGCACCATCTGCTCATTTGTGACATCTCCTCATTATTTTTTGATTTAGAGCCCTCGAGTGTGAACCTCACTTCAAGCCTTGTCGCATCGAAGCTCATGAGATATGTCTATCAACATAGAGCCCTCGAGCATGCAACTCACTTCAAGCCTTACCACTTCGAAGCTCATGAGAGATATCTATCAACGTAGTTCACCTCGAGCATAGAGCTCATTTCTCTTCAATGCAGATCCATGGCGCTATGCTCACCTTGAAGCTACATATTTTTCATGAGCGTAATAACACCACCTGCAACCTACAACCGAGAGAAGGGAAACATTCACTCTACTGATGCCAACATCACATTGAAGCAAGGGATTTACATGGTAGAAACTAAGTTCGAGGGTAGTTTTTTTCTTTAAGCAACTACGAAGGGTGGGCAAGGTTGGTTATTATTGTTGCATTAAGGTGCTAGTTGATGTAAGTGAGCTCAAATTTTGTAATGAGCTCACATCAAACTCTATAAGTCCTCTACAAGGAAACATTGTAATAGTTTTTTTAGAAAGAAGCTTATCTCACTACTCTCTACCTATTTTTAAAGGTAATTTTAAGTGAGACTCTCCTTGTAAAAATCATCAATAAAATATTTTTTTGGGGGGTTGTTTATGGTGGTGCTGAATATTGCACCTACTCTTAAAGGATTCAAACAAAGGGGGGACTTCTTCATGTGTCACAACTTACTGACTTGCAGTCTCTACTTATGTTGCACTATTTCCTACTGTTGCACTAGTTAATGCTACACTGCTGCACTATTTTTTGCATTACTACTACTGCATTACTTCTTGAAGGTGATACTTAGCATAGATTGTTGCATTGGTTATGGACCCACTCTCTTAAAAATTTGATGTTTGATGCTTGCACCTCATTCCTAGAGCATTTCATACATGTTGTAATTGCAATACAATTCAAAATACACTCCAAAGCAAACAAACATAATCAAGAAAGGCACCAAAATTTGGCCCATATCTTCATAATAATCACCTATGTTCCACGTATCAATCTCCTCATTGACCTATAGTCTCCCTCACGTCAGGGCGGGTCATTAAGAAGTTTAGGTATAAAGGTCTAGCAGATTATTCTTGCTTCACATTGCCTATGTTCCATGTATCACTCTCCTAAATTTACTTATAGTTTCCCTCTCGTAAGGGTGGGTAAATTGAAGAGTTTGGTATAAAGGTCTGGCTTCTACTACCTTGTTTCAAAAAGAATTCTTGCTCCACAATACTCTAATTGAAGGAAGGTGCATCATTGTCTTCTCTAAAGCTTCTTGCAGTTAAGGGGGGAATAATTGGTTCACTGCAATATTCTTTTTTGCAAAATGAATACAATTGATCCACTCACCCCTCATAACTATCATACATGGAAACCAAAAATATTAAATCTCATTTCTCAAAAAGGGCTCACACACTTGCTAGAAGAGAAGCAACCTGAATTTGAAAAAGAATATGAAATATTTGTTCATAAAGGGAAGATGTATGAAACAATGGGTATTATAAGCACAAATGTAAATGAAAGCTTATGGTTTCACATTTCAGAATGTAAAACCCCATTTGAAAGTTGGGAAAAACTAAAGAACTTGTTTGGTAAAGTGGATCAAATAAGGTCAATGCAGCTAGAGGCAGAGTTAACAACATTATCTCCTGAAGACTTCAACAATATTGTTGACTTTCTCACCAAATTTAAAGAAGTCCTCACTCAACTAAAAGGTAGTGGCAAGGATAAAATAGAAGAAGAATGCATCTATCTTATTCTTTCTAAGTTAAATGGAGTGTTTCAAATTTTTGCTACCACTTTTTGTCTACAAAAGATGCACTTGGTACAAGTTTTAAAATGCCCTCTTTAGAGGAGTTTTGTGATAGGCTAACTAGAGAGGAAACAAAACTTGCAAAATATGAGATCTCTCCCTCTTCCTCAAAAGCATTAGTAGCATCCACCTCCACTAAAGAAAAATTCAAAAAGAAAGAAAGAGGCCCTATAACTTGTACACATTGCAAAAAGGATGGACATTCTGTGAACAAATGTTGGAAAAGACTACAACAACTAGAGGCAACAATGAAGGATCACAAAATAGACATCAAGAAGCAGATAGGAAAAGCCTTAAATGTTCAAGGTAAAAATATAAAAACTTCATCAAAATATTGGGTTCTAGATTCAGGGGCAACTCATCATATGACTTCTTCACATGAGTCATTCTCTTCAATCTCCTCAAGCTCAACTTGTAGCATAGAAGTTGGTGACTCATCCTTTATCCCTGTCAAAGGAAAAGGTGACATATCCATTGATGGTGGGTATATCAATAATGTTCTCTATGTCCCAAATATAGCTACAAATCTCCTATCCATCTATCATATTTGTACTTCTTCAAAGGGTAAAATAGTTCTATTTTCACCAACAGGGGTTGAAATAAGAGAATTTCAAGAACCTCACTCTCTCATAGAAAAAGGAGATATTGATCATAACACTCACCTATTTCACTTCAATGGATTCAAAAATTCAGATAGAGCCTCCTGTTTTGTTGCACATGGAGATCTTGAAAGCAAAATTTGGCATGAAAGGTTTGGACATCTCAATTATAACTATCTAAAAGAGTTGAATACTCATAAAATGGTAACAGGGTTACCAAAAGTCTCTTCTATTGATGGAGTATGTCCTGGATGTGCTCTTGGAAAACAACATCAAGATCCTTTTCACCCAAGTAGTTCTCAAAAGGCCTCATCCCCTCTAGAGTTAATCCATAGTGACTTGATGGTCTTCCCAGAGCCTTCTTTCAAAGGAGAAAAATATGCCTTAACCTTCATTGATGATTTTTCAAGAAGAACTTGGGTCTACTTTCTAAAATACAAAAGTGATGTGCTATCCCACTTCAAAATCTTCAAGGCCTTAGTTGAAAATCAAGCCAATTGCAAAATCAAGCAAATTCGTACAGATAATGGGGGGAATACTTTAGTAATGAGTTCTCCATATTCCTATCAAATCATGGCATAATTCATCAACATTCAGTCTCCCATAATCCTCAGAAAAATGGCATTGTAGAAAGGAAAAATAGATCTTTGAAAGAAATGGCAAACTGTATGCTCCACTCAAGAGATCTTCCAACAATTTTTTGGGCTGAAGCTATTAACTGTGCAAACTATATTCAAAACCGCACACCTCATAAAGCTCTTGGCCATTTGACTCCCGAAGAAGCATGGACTGGCTCCAAACCTGATGTCTCATTTTTTAAAGTTTTTGGGTGTACTGCTTGGGCACACATCCCAAAGAAAAAGAGGAAGGCTCTAGACAAAAAGAGCAAGCAACTTATCTTTGTTGGTTATTGTGAGGAAATGAAAGCCTACAGGCTCCTTGATCCCACAACTCATGAGGTATTTTTTCACAGAAATGTTCAATTTGATGAAACATTCCCTTATAAAGATCCTCAATCATCTTCCAACAATAATTATCTCGAGCCATCTCCAATATTTGAGCCCCAATATAGTGAAGATACCATCCTTGAGATAGATGACCAAAATGAGGATCCCATAATTCAAACTCCTCCTCAAAGTCCTACCACACCCATGACTCCTTCCACAATGCCAAAATGGGCCCGCACCATAGTTCAAGAAGCCACTCCTTACATCCAAAATCTTCCATCATCCAGATTAAGCAACTCCATGGGTTCTGGTCTTGTCTGTCAGTCCATTTCAACAGATCCTCAATCCTTCAAAGAAGCAACTGGTATAAAAGAATGGGATGATGCCATGGAGAATGAATTTTCTTCCTTAATAAAAAACAAAACTTGGGATCTAGTCCCTCTACCTAAAGGAAGGAAATTGGTTCATTGTAAATGGATTTACAGAACTAAGTATGGACCTGATGGAGAAATTGACAAACACAAAGCTCGCTTGGTAGCTAAAGGTTTTTCACAAATTGAAGGCATTGATTATTCTGAAACCTTTGCACCAGTTGCAAAAATGGATTCTGTAAGGCTGGTTCTTGCACTTGTTGCTTCCCAAAAATGGCCAATCTTTCAAATGGATGTTAAAAGTGCTTTCTTGCATGGTGACTTAAAAGAGGAAATATTCATGGAACAACCTGTTGGATTTATTCAAGACTCCTCCCTTGTTTGTAGACTAAGGAAATCTCTCTATGGTCTCAAACAGGCTCCTAGAGCTTGGTATGAAAAAATGGACTCCTTCCTTCTATCCTCAGGGTTTTCTCATTGTGAGTCTGATGCAACAGTCTACATTTGGAGGGATGAAGAAAACATCACCATACTTGTTCTCTATGTTGATGATCTACTACTCACTGGTAGTGCCATTTCTCACATCCAAACTATCAAAGACTCCCTTTTCAAGAAATTTGAGATGGTTGATCTGGGTTTAGCCCATTACTTCCTTGGGTTTCAGATAACTCAAACAGATGCAAGAATTTCATTATGTCAATAGAAATATACTCTAGACCTTCTTCAATGGTTTAAGATGACTGATTGCAAGCCTTCTTCCACACCTTTTCAGTCTAGAGTCACTCTAAGTACTTCCTGCAAGTCCCCTCTATGTGATGCTACTCTCTACAGACAACTTGTAGGAAGTCTATTATACCTCACTCATACTCACCCAGATATTTCATATGTTGTTGGCTTAATATCTAGATTCTCACATCAACCTCATTTCAGCCATTGGCAAGCAACCAAGAGAATCCTCCGCTACTTGCAAGGAACTACTCACTTTGGGCTCTTATATGAGGGTGGATCCATGGATATCAATGGTTACACAGATTCTGATTGGGCATGTTCAGTTGAAGATAGATGTTCCACCTCTAGCTATGTTTTTTGTCTTGGTTCTTCACCTATTGCTTGGTCATGCAAAAAACAATAGGCAGTAGCTTTATCATCCATAGAGGCAGAATACAGGGCAGCAATTTTAGCCAATCAAGAAGCTCTTTGGCTTCATCAGATACTAAGGGAATTTGGTTTTTTCCATAACCAACCTATTACCCTTTGGTGTGACAATCAGAGCACAATTCATATTACCCATAATCCAGTTGAACATCAGTGCACCAAGCACATTGAGATTCACATGCACTTCATTCGACAACATATTCAACAAGGGGATCTAAACTTGGAGTACATTCCCATAGAAAATCAAATTGCAGACATCTTCACCAAATCCTTTCCTTCTCCATGTTACATTCAGTTGTGAGAGAAACTTGGGGTTAGGCAGATGCATTAGAAGGGTGCACAGAGGTTTTCACCTCTCTTCTTCTTATTGTTCTTTTTCTTCTTGGAAGATGGTTTTTCCCCATGTGGTTTTTCTCATATCTCCTATATATAAGTACATTGTACATGAGTACCTAATAAGGCCATATTGTCGGGACTCATTTATTTTTGGTGTTCAATAGAGGACAATATTCGCCATCCGAAGACATGCCTCTTCTTATTCTTCTTCTTCTTCTTTTTTTTCCCATGTGGTTTTTTCACCATCTCTTCTATAAGAGTTCATTGTACATGAGTACCTCATCAGGCCTTGTTGTCGGGACTCATCTCCTATTGTTACATTCACCCCTAGTATCACTTAAGGGGGGTGTTAGAATAAATATTTGTTCTCTTAAGTTCTACTAGGATAGTCTTACTTGAGTTACCACTCTTCCATGAGTCAGGTGAACTCTCAGTTTAGACTAGTTCAGATTTGTTGAGTTGTTGTAATCCAACGGCTCTCATTGATCAACTTTGCTATTTATACAAAGTTGATCCCATGGAATAATCAATCAGTTCTTGATATTTTAGTAATGCTTTGCATGTCTAGTATCAAAATTCTAATAGTACCATCACAAGCATTATTGTATATTCAATTTTTTTAGCCCTTTTCACAATGGGGTCTTGATTTGATTGGAAAAATATCACCTTCATCCTCGAGATAACATATATTCATCATCACCACCACTGAATATTCCACAAAGTGGATTGAAGCAATTCCTCTAACCAGTATGACATGACCTTGAATTATGGAGTTTATACTTCACCATATCATCTGTCATTTTGGTATTCCCTCAAAAATCATCTCTAACAAAAATAAGTCTTTCAAAATAAAGGATGTTCAAGAACTTTGTGAGAAATATAATATCCAACATAGTTTCTTGACTCATTATTACCCATAAGCAAATGGACAAGCTGAGGCTACCAACAAGACCTTAATTACTCTTCTCAAGAAACTAGTTAAATAAAATCATCAATATTAGCATACTCAAATCCCCTTGGCATTATGGGATTATCGAATAAGCATCCACACACTTACTGGGGCAATGTGATTTTCATTGGTCTATGGAGCTAAATAAATTATACCTCTTGATCTTGATATCCCCTCACTATGAATTTCACTGCAGGAATTCATAGATGACGATACTTTTAGATATGCACATTTTGACCAAATCACTCTTATTGATGAAAGGCATGTCAATGCTTTAGAGCATTTACATTTTTATCAACACTGCATAAAATGTGCTTGCAATTCCAATGTTCATCTATGTGAATTAGGATATATTGTTCTTAAATAGAATCAACAAAAAACCAATGCATTACTGCATCTTCATGATAAATTTGTGGCTAATTGGCTAGGTCCATACATTATCACTCAAAGAGTGGGTAAAGGAAATTATAGGATTGTCATTATAGAGGGAGTTAAAGAGTTCGAACCACTTAAAATCATCCATTTGAGAGCATTCTATGCTTAAATGTGATTTATTATACATGGCTATTACACAAAAACATATTACATTTTACAAATTGCATTTAAAACGTTATGTTTACACATTGCATTGCACACATTTCATTTCAAAAATCATATTTCATACATTTCATTCACAACCATATTAACACATTTTAGGGGTCATTTATTCAGTTTAAATAATAACCAATCCAATAAAGTCATGTTGCCTTAATCATGGACACCATAAAACTATTATGCATTTCATTATACCATCCCATAATGTCAATTATCATTTGTAAACCACATTTCTATAATTCCTAGGTGTTTTTGGCCACTCAACCACTCCTAGTGTTTTTAAAAACCTCCAGTACATGTCAAGTTTTTTTTAGGATCAAAACACATTTTCATTAAAAAAAATTGAGTTCTGGGAATTGACTCTAACACTCTTGAATCAAACACAATCACACATCTTAAAAACATCTTGTTTTAAAGAGGGTTAACATCATGTTTGGGTTGAACTTCGAAGTGAAAAGGGTAATCCTTGCTTGTCCCATTATGCACATAGACTAAAAATAAAAAATAGTTGTTTTCACCACTATCGAAATCATTTCCTAACAAAATATAGAATTGTAAGGACATGGTAAAATTCTCTTCACACTTCGGTTGAGAATTTTATTCCCCAAAGCTCTAAATATTTCACACATCACACACCACATATCCTTAAGTTGTAAGGATAGAACTACATTTTTAGTCAAATTTTTAGCTAGTATGATCCCCAAAGCTTAGAGATCATATTTTTGGACTATGGAACTAATCTCTACTAGAGCTATAGATGCTTTATTTTCAGTGGAGTACGCTCATGCATGGCGACACATCTCTCTTGAAGAGACCTCTAATCACACATAAGGACAAACTAGCTTCTTGGTCTCCTCCATAATGGGTTTCATCTCAATTTACTCAAAATGGGTAAATGAACTCACTTGCACACACATTGGTTCTTGATTACCTCGAGTCATTACCATTATTATGATTTGGTAAATGAATTCACTGTACACACATTTGGTCTTAGAGAAATTAGGCAGTATTTAATGAGTTTATTTGATATCACTAGTATGTCTAAGTCTCTACAAAAAAAATTGTTTTCCATATCAACATCCATATCTTCTTCTATATCAACATCCATATCTTCTTCTATATTAACATTCATATCATTACATAAGTCTTCCATTTCACATGCCACAAGTTTGGTACCCCTAATTAAACAATAATGGTATAACATGGTCAAGAAAAATCTAAACTACAAATGATCATTAGGAGCATTAATTCATTTGGCTTCATACACATTACAATCGCATTACCATACACATATACACATGCATTCACACAATAGTAAAATCCATATACAATGAATGTCCGAAGACTATATAATATGGAGCACCAAGGCTCATATATAAAAAGTGCATCTAAGCATTATATAATGCTTATAAGAGGACTCATGCAATCGCAAAGGAGCCCTAGACCTAGAATTGCTATGCCTAGACTCATTATGCCTAAAAAACCTAGATTTGGAATAGGAGGGTGGATCTGGTAGCCCAATGTGGTGTTGCATCAACTGTTACTCCAAATCCTAGATGTATCCATATCGAGCATGAAGGTGTAGTACATCATATTATTGATGATGATCC
>JAQPPZ010006993.1:0-11420 GCA_028583015.1 Wollemia nobilis
GATGAAGTCCTTGACATTAATGATGACTTCATCTGGTGACATCAATGACAACTTTGACTTAGGGACTCAAAATGTCCAACAATCTCCCCCTTTGTCATTGATGGCAACCCAAATTCTTTTTACCAAAAACTTGACTTCTTCTTTTGTTCTGCTCCCCTGGGACATTGCTCCCCCTGGCTCAATGCTCTCTTCAAATATCAAATCTCTCCCCTTACTCAAATCTCTCCCCCTTTGACATCAATGGCAAAGGGTCACCTTTGGGGCTCGGGGCTAAGAATGAGCCTCTTAGCTTAGCCCCTCCCCCACCTCCTTTTGAGGTGGTTAATTCTAGGGTGGGAGTATTTCTACTCCCAGAAAGCATTGTTCTTTACCTTTATCCTCTTTTCTTCTTATCTAATTTTTCTGATTCCTTTGATTGTTTCTATCCATGTCCATATTCCTATTCATATCCTTGTTCCTGTTCCTATTCATATCCATGTTCCTATTCCTGTTCATATTCATGTTCCTATTCCTATTCATGTTCATATCCATGTTCTTGTTCCTGTTCATATTCATATTCTTGTTCCTATTCCTGTTCCTGTTCATGTTCATACCTATTTCTGGAATGTCTGCTCTACACCACTTTGTTGTGTGACCATCATTATTGCACTTATAACACTTAATGTTATTATTCCTTGGAGGTGCAAATGTCTTAGGATTTCTCCTAGTGAAGCCATATCCTCTTCTGTCATGAACCCTGCAATTCATTGCCTTGTGACCAAACTGATTACATGAGTAGCAATACCCATGGAAAAGTTGTCTGTTCCCATATTCCTGTCTTTCATGTGTCCTGCACTGTGAAGCCATGTGCCCAAACCTGTGACATGAAAAGCATCTTCCATTGAAGTTTCCTTGTCTTGACCTCATTGGTCTCTTACATTTTGATTGTTGTTCCATCTGTATCTTCTTTGTGCATTGTTCCTATTTTTGTTGAACTCTCTATTGTCCAACTCATCCTCAGATGTCTCACTTTCTTTTACACTGTCTTCTTCTGAAGTATCTTCATCTGAAGTTTCTTCTCCTCCAAAACTTGAAGTTGACTCTCCTTCCCATTTCTTTTGAACCTGTTCAAATCCAAGACCTGTCTTGCTTGATGTAGTCTTTTGTGTCTTGATGAACTTATCCAAGTTCTTTGAGCTATTTTTAAACCCTTTCATCTTGATCTTGGAGTCCTCTAAATCTTCTTTTAGTAGTGCCACTTCTTGTGCTAACTTCTCACATTCCAAGATCTTTGCTTCTAACTTATCTTTGAACCTCTTTGCCTTAGCCTTTGATTTTTCTAAATCCTCTATGAGCAATCTTCTCTCTTCATCACATTCTTGAAACTAAATTTCAAGTTTAGAGTGTTGCTTCCTTACCTTCTTTACCATGTCAAGGGCATAGATAAGTTCTCCCTTTAGATCATAACCATCCTTTTCTGAATATTCCTCTATTTGTTTACCTTTGTCCACATCTTTATTTTCTTTTGGCTTATCTTCTATAGGATCACTTACTTCTTCTTCTAAAGCCATTAGAAGATTTTCATCTGGTCCTTCAAGTGCATTCTCATATTCATCATCACTGAAACTATAACCATCCCTTGTACAATCATCTTCAAGATGTCCAAAGTTACCACATCTAAAACACTTGAGAATAACTGGAGTCTTTTTCTTAACTGGTTCTTTTTCTTCAATCATAAATAGGACTTCATCTCTATCATTGTCTGAAAAACTAGCATCACTATCACTTGAGTACTTACTTGCATTATCCGCATAGTAGCTTCTCTTTTGCCTTTGAAAGAACTTCTTTCCTTGTCTGCTTTGTCCATCCTTGCTTTTCTTTTGATGCTTATATCTTTTTGATTCCTTGTTCCTGTGATCCTATTTTTCTTCACCATTGTTGTTCTTGGGTTCTTGACAATCTGTTGCAAAATATCCATACTTTCCACAATTGAAACACTTAACAGATATTTTATCTCTAGATCTTCTATAGTCCTTATCTCTTCTACCATAGTTAGCTTCTTCATCACTAGATGACTCATTGCTTGATTCTGACTTCTTACCCTTTGTCTTATTGATTGCTTTGAATGTTGCTTCCTTCTGGGACATAGGATCTTTTGTTCTTATCTCAAATGTTGTGAGCATACCAAGAAACTTATCTCTTGTCAAAGTATCACCATCTATTGATACTTCTATAGCAGAAACCTATTCACTGAATCTTTTTGGAAGAGATCTTAAGACTTTATCACAAATATCAGATTCATCAATCTTCATACCAAGTCCTTGCATATCATTAACAACCTCATCAATTCGAATTAGGTAAGCACTAATATTTTCCTCTTCATTCATTCTTAATTCTTCAAGTTGTCTTTTGAGATTTCAAATCTTTGCTTTCTTGACACTTTTATCTCCTTCATATATATTTTGCAATTTATCCCACATCTCTTTTGCAGTTTGACAATGCATAACTTTCATAGACTCTATTCTATGCAAACCTCTCACAAGTGCATTCATTGCTTTTGAATTATAGTGTTGTAGAAGCTTACCTTCCTTATCTGTAGGAGGATTGACTAAGGGATCATATCCAAATTCCACTGATTCCCAAATTTCATTGCCAAGTGCCATCAGGTAGATCTTCATCATCATACTCCAATACATATAGTCACTTCCATCAAATACTGGTGCTGAATTATTTGAGGACACTTCCTTAGGATCCATTGTGTTCTTGTTAGCCTTTCCTTCAAGCTGTTAAACTCTTCAGAAGGAACCCGCTCTGATACCAATTGAAGAACACAAGCTTATACTGAGAGGGGGGTGAACAGTATAAGACCACTTTTTACTTTTCTTTCCAAATCAATATTAAGCAATGTGTAGATAGCAATATCAATAGCAGTAATCAAAGCAATGCACAAATCACCACACACAATAGAGACACCACAATTTACGTGGTTCACCCAATGTGGGCTACTCCACGGAGAAAATATTTCACTAAAATTTTCTCAATCAATCTCTTGGGAATCCTTCCCAATTACAATGTTTATGGACCTCTATCCAAAGGAGACACCAATCCCCTAAATCAAGTTCATGGATCTCTATCCACTAGAGAACTCCTTCTCCTCTACTCTGGATGGTGATCCTCTAGAAGACTACTACCTCCACTACACTGGCTTGTGGATCTCTCTCCACTGAAGACTCTTGTCCCCACTCAGAAGACCTATCCTCACTACCCTGGCTGATGGATCTCTATCCACTAGAGACTACTATCCTCTCTACTCTATCACCTCCAAAGCTCTATCTCAAATATGCACTAAACATAGTCCTTCGATCTAGCACAAATCTGCTCAACAAGTCCACACAAAACTTGCTCAAATATTCTCAACAAGTCCACACAGAACTTGCTCAAATCTTCTCAACAAGTCCACACAGAACTTGCTCAAATATGCTCAACAAGTCCACACAAAACTTGCTCAAATATGCTCAACAAGTCCACATAGAACTTGCTCAAATATGCTCAACAAGTCCACATAGAACTTGCTCAAATATGCTCAACAAGTCCACTAGAACTTGCTCAAATATTCTCAACAAGCTCCACAAACTTTCAATCTCTCAATAAGTCCACAAGAACTTATTCAAATTTTCTCAATAAGTCCACTCAAAACCTACTCAATTCTCAACAAGCTCACTCAAAACTTGTCCAATCTACTCAATAAGTCCACACAGAACTTATTCAAATCTGCTCAACAAGCTCACTCAGAACTTGTCCAAATATCATAGAAACATAAAGAGAATTGTTAGAGACTCAATATGTTCTACACTCAATGCTCAATCACTTTCTTAACTCAAATCAGAATATAGAATAGTTTATTTTATGGAACTTGAACAATCACTTCATACATCCACTTGACTAGGCTCAATCAACTCTACTCAACCAATTACTCAAGAAACAACCCTTGCTCACAAACCCTAGTCCAAGCATATAAACACCAACTCAAAATATTTCCAACAATGCTCAACAACAAATCTCACATAACAATGATACTCATGTTCTTTTCAAACCCTAGTTCAAGTTCTTTGCACAACAACTCACTTCAACAACAATGCTTATAAATCAATCTTCACATAACAATGATACTCATGTTATTTTCAAACCCTAACTCAAGTTCTTCACACAACCAATGGCTTCAACAACAATGCTTATAAAACAAGGTTTTAATCACAACACTTAATTCCAGAAAACCTTGAAGCATTAACTCAAACACTTTCGAAAAGGAAACCCTAATCAAATCCTTTTCACTCCAAACTTTATTTTCTAGAAAGCCAATCAATCAACTCAACCAAGGAAGAATTTGCCCATACCTTTTTGCTTGACAAGGAGTTGATCTCACAAATCTGCCACACTCACACTCACTTCTTTGCCAATCTCAATAAGGGTTAGAAGATAATAATTTCCTCAACAAAACACAATACAAAATGATATCAAAATTACACCTTATCACTCCAACTTAAATAATATTCAACACCTTCACAATAATCTTCTTTAACACAAAAACCCCTTATTAAAATTAAAACAATACTCAAAAGTCTTAATCCTCCAATATGCCAATATAATAATTAAGACTTTATTAAAAACTAAATTCAAAACTCCTTATTACTCCTAATTGACACTTTTCAATAACCACCACTATCCAACTAGCAACCCTTCTAAGCAAATCCAACTAACACCCCTTTTATCTCCCAACTTAGGCAATAATTAAATTTAATGCAAAATATTTACCTCACCTTCGGAGGGATTCGAACCCTCAACAATGCCCATGACAAACACCTTAGCCATGGCTCCAACCACCGCACGAGCTACGCGCTCATTTGAAACTTAAGAAGCACCACGTGCTTCAAATCGTGTCTCCCACCTTGCACCTTGCAAAACATGCACCTTTGGCACCTTCAACCAACATGACTGCCAAGCACACCATCACATTTTGAACGTTGGCCTCCTTGCCTACAAGTGCTTTAGCCACTGCCCACTTGCCACTAGGCCAAGCTACCCAGTTGGCTTT
Organism: Wollemia nobilis; assembly: GCA_028583015.1. Taxonomy (NCBI): domain Eukaryota; kingdom Viridiplantae; phylum Streptophyta; class Pinopsida; order Araucariales; family Araucariaceae; genus Wollemia; species Wollemia nobilis. Next base: position 5,072 of record JAQPPZ010006993.1, read on the forward strand.
CGAACGATCGATACCTTCTACTTTATTCTATTCGTCGACACATGAAATTCATAAACTTTCTCACGAGCTCTTCTTTCCAATTCACATGCAATATTAATCAATCGAGCAAGGATAAAGTTTAATGCCCTTTGGGCATAGGTATATATATTAATTTCCTCCATGCTTGTAAAACGTCTGCTTCAAATGCTTTCACCACCATGTAACGTCGGTGAAGGTTAGGACCTTAATAAAGGTGCTTTGAATATTTTTAACTCCAAACCCATCTTTGGGTATTGTAAAATATTATAATGAATATTATAAATATTTTACTTTGGGATTTTAACCATATCACTTAATATTATAATAACAAATATTATAATATTATATCCTTTTGAGTTTATTACTTCCTTCTCATTGCATACCATGGTATAAATAATATTTATTTATAAAATTTAAATTCTCATTGAATTTAAATAATTTATAAAATAAATATTATATCTCCTTTTAACTTTGCACAAGCCTCCTTGGGATTTTTATGAAACACCTTTTAAACTAAGCTTCCATATACTATTAAGATATTATGGAGCCCTTTTGCCTTTAACTTCTACACTGATTCTCTTGACCTTTGGCCTTCTTCCTGGATATCAAATAACAACCTTGACAACTTTGTTTCTTGACGAAGTCCTTGACATTAATGATGACTTCATCTAGTGACATCAATGACAACTTTGACTTAGGGACTCAAAATGTCCAACAATCTCCCCCTTTGTCATTGATGGCAACCCAAAATATTTTTACCAAAACTTGACTTCTTTTGTCTTCTCCCCCTGGACATTGCTCCCCTGGCTCAATGCTCTCTTCAAATATCAAATCTCTCCCCCTTACTCAAATCTCTCCCCTTTGACATCAATGGCAAAGGGTCACCTTTGGGGCTCGAGGCTAAGAATGAGCCTCTTAGCTTAGCCCCTCCCCCACCTCCTTTTGAGGTGGTTAATTCTAGGGTGGGAGTATTTCTACTCCCAGAAGGCATTGTTCTTTACCTTTATCCTCTTTCCTTCTTATCTGATTCTTTTGATTCCTTTGATTATTTCTCCATGTCCATATTCTTCCTTCCTATCCTTGTTCCTATTCTATCTGTTCCTATTCCTATTCATATCCATGTTCCTATTCCTATTCATATCCATGTTCATGTTCCTATTCCTGTTCATATTCATGTTCTTGTTCATGTTCATACCTATTTTTGGAATGTCTGCTCTACACCATTTTGTTGTGTGACCATCATTATTGCACTTATAACACTTGATGTTATTATTCCTTGGAGGTGCAAATGTCTTAGGATTTCTCCTAGTGAAGCCATATCCTCTTCTATCATGAACCTTGCAATTTATTGCCTTGTGACCAAACTGATTACATGAGTAGCAATACCCATGAAAAAGTTATTTGTTCCCATATTCCTATCTTACATGTGTCCTGCATTGTGAAGCCATGTGCCCAAACCTGTGACATGAAAAGCATCTTCCATTGAAGCTTCCTTGTCTTGACCTCATTGGTCTCTACTTTATTCTGATTGTTGTTCCATCTGTATCTTCTTTGTGCATTGTTCCTATTTTTGTTGAACTCTCTATTGTCCAACTCATCCTCTGATGTCTCACTTTCTTTCACACTATCTTCTTCTGAAGTATCTTCATCTGAAGTTTCTTCTCCTCCAAAACTTGAAGTTGACTCTCCTTCCCATTTCTTTTGAACCTGTTCAAATCCAAGACCTGTTTTGCTTGATGTAGTCTTTTGTGTCTTGATGAACTTATCCAAGTTCTTTGAGCTATTTTTAAACCCTTTCATCTTGATCTTGGAGTCCTCTAAATCTTCTTTTAGTAGTGCCACTTCTTGTGCTAACTTCTCACATTCCAAGATCTTTGCTTCTAACTTATCTTTGAACCTCTTTGCCTTAGCCTTTGATTTTTCTAAATCCTCTATGAGCAATCTTCTCTCTTCATCACATTCTTGAAACTGAATTTCAAGTTTAGAGTGTTGCTTCCTTACCTTCTTTACTATGTCAAGGGCATAGATAAGTTCTCCCTTTAGATCATAACCATCCTTTTCTGAATATTCCTCTATTTGTTTACCTTTGTCCACATCTCTATTTTCTTTTGGCTTGTCTTCTATAGGATCACTTACTTCTTCTTCTAAAGCCATTAGAATATTTTCATCTAGTCCTTCAAGTGCATTCTCATATTCATCATCACTGAAACTATAACCATCCCTTGTACAATCATCTTCAAGATGTCCAAAGTTACCACATCTAAAACACTTGAGAATAACTGGAGTCTTTTTCTTAACTGGTTCTTTTTCTTCAATCATAAATAGGACTTCATCTCTATCATTGTCTAAAAAACTAGCATCACTATCACTTGAATACTTACTTGCATTATCCGCATAGTAGCTTCTCTTTTGCCTTTGAAAGAACTTCTTTCCTTGTCTACTTTGTCCATCCTTGCTTTTCTTTTGATGCTTATTATATCTTTTGATTCCTTGTACCTGTGATCCTATTTTTCTTCACCATTGTTGTTCTTGGGTTCTTGAAAATCTGTTGCAAAATGTCCATACCTTCCACAATTGAAACATTTAACAAATATTTTATCTCTAGATCTTCTATAGTCCTTATCTCTTCTACCATAGTTAGCTTCTTCATCACTAGATGACTCATTGCTTGATTCTGACTTCTTACCCTTTGTCTTATTGGTTGCTTTGAATGTTGCTTCCTTCTGGGACATAGGATCTTTTGTTCTTATCTCAAATATTGTGAGCATACCAAGCAACTTATCTCTTGTCAAAGTATCACCATCTATTGATACTTCTATAGCAGAAACCTGTTCACTGAATATTTTTGGAAGAGATCTTAAGACTTTATCACAAACATCAGATTCATCAATCTTCATACCAAGTCCTCGCATATCATTAACAACCTCATCAATTCGAAGTAGGTAAGCACTAATATTTTCCTCTTCATTCATTCTTAATTCTTCAAGTTGTCTTTTGAGATTTTGACTCTTTGCTTTCTTGACACTTTTATCTCCTTCATATATATTTTGTAATTTATCCCACATCTCTTTTGTAGTTTGACAATGCATAACTTTCATAGACTCTGTTCTACGCAAACCTCTCACAAGTGCATTCATTGCTTTTGAATTGTAGTGTTGTAGAAGCTTACCTTCCTTATATGTAGGAGGATTGACTAAGGGATCATATCCAAATTCCACTGATTCCCAAATTTCATTGCCAAGTGCCATCAGGTAGATCTTCATCATCATACTCCAATACATATAGTCACTTCCATCAAATACTGGTGCTGAATTATTTGAGGACACTTCCTTAGGATCCATTGTGTTCTTGTTAGCCTTTCCTTCAAGTTGTTAAACTCTTCTGAAGGAACCCACTCTGATACCAATTGAAGAACACAAGCTTATACTGAGAGGGGGGTGAACAGTATAAGACCACTTTTTACTTTTCTTTCCAAATCAATATTAAGCAATGTGTAGATAGCAATATCAATAGCAGTAATCAAAGCAATGCATAAATCACCACACACAATAGAGACACCACAATTTACGTGGTTCACCCAATGTGGGCTACTCCATGGAGAAAATATTTCACTAAAATTTTCTCAATCAATCTCTTGGGAATCCTTCCCAATTACAATGTTTATGGACCTCTATCCAAAGGAGACACCAATCCCCTAAATCAAGTTCATGGATCTCTATCCACTGGAGAACTCCTTCTCCTCTACTCGGTTGGTGATCCTCTAGAAGACTACTACCTCCACTACACTAGCTTGTGGATCTCTCTCCACTGAAGACTCTTATCCCCACTCAGAAGACCTATCCTCACTACCCTGGCTGATGGATCTCTATCCACTAGAGACTACTATCCTCTCTACTCTATCACCTCCAAAGCTCTATCTCTAATCTACACTAAACATAGTCCTTCGATCTAGCACAAATCTGCTCAACAAGTCCACATAGAACTTGCTCAAATCTACTCAACAAGTCCACACAGAACTTGCTCAAATCTCTCAACAAGTCCACTAGAACTTGCTCAAATCTGCTCAACAAGTCCACACAGAACTTGCTCAAATATTGCTCAACAAGTCCACATAGAACTTGCTCAAATATGCTCAACAAGTCCACATAGAACTTGCTCAAATCTGCTCAACAAGTCCACACAGAACTTGCTCAAATCTCTCAACAAGTCCACTCAGAACTTGCTCAATATGCTCAACAAGTCCACACAAAACTTATTCAATTTTCTCAATAAGTCCACCAAACTTATCAAATCACTCAACAAGCTCACAACTTTCCAATCTGCTCAATAAGTCCACATAGAACTTATTCAAATCTGCTCAACAAGCTCACTTAGAACTTGTCCAAATCTCATAGAAACATAAAGAGAATTGTTAGAGACTCAATATGTTCTAAACTCAATGCTCAATCACTTTCTTAACTCAAATCAGAATATAGAATAGTTTATTTTATGGAACTTGAACAATCACTTCATACATCCACTTGACTAGGCTCAATCAACTCTACTCAACCAATTACTCAAGAAACAACCCTTGCTCACAAACCCTAGTCCAAGCATATAAACACCAACTCAAAATATTTCCAACAATGCTCAACAACAAATCTCACATAACAATGATACTCATGTTCTTTTCAAACCCTAGTTCAAGTTCTTTGCACAACAACTCACTTCAACAACAATGCTTATAAATCAATCTTCACATAACAATGATACTCATGTTCTTTTCAAAACCCTAGCTCAAGTTCTTCACACAACCAATGGCTTCAACAACAATGCTTATAAAACAAGGTTTTAATCACAACACTTAATTCCAGAAAACCTTGAAGCATTAACTCAAACACTTTCGAAAAGGAAACCCTAATCAAATCCTTTTCACTCCAAACTTTATTTTCTAGAAAGCCAATCAATCAACTCAACCAAGGAAGAATTTGCCCATACCTTTTTGCTTGACAAGGAGTTGATCTCACAAATCTGCCACACTCACACTCACTTCTTTGCCAATCTCAATAAGGGTTAGAAGATAATAATTTCCTCAACAAAACACAATACAAAATGATATCAAAATTACACCTTATCACTCCAACTTAAATAATATTCAACACCTTCACAATAATCTTCTTTAACACAAAAACCCCTTATTAAAATTAAAACAATACTCAAAAGTCTTAATCCTCCAATATGCCAATATGATAATTAAGACTTTATTAAAAACTAAATTCAAAACTCCTTATTACTCCTAATTGACACTTTTCAATAACCACCACTATCCAACTAGCAACCCTTCTAAGCAAATCCGACTAACACCCCTTTTATCTCCCAACTTAGGCAATAATTAAATTTAATGCAAAAATATTTACCTCACCTTCGGAGGGATTCGAACCCTCAACAATGCCCATGACAAACACCTTAGTCGTGGCTCCAACCGCCGCACGAGCTACGCGCTCGTTTGAAACTTAAGAAGCACCACGTGCTTCAAATCGTGTCTCCCGCCTTGCACCTTGCAAAACGTGCACCTTTGGCACCTTCAACCAACACGACTTCCAAGCACAACCATCATGTTTCGAATGCTGGCCTCCTTGCCTACAAGCGCTCTAGCCACTGCCCACTTGCCACTAGGCCAAGCTGCCCAGTTGGCTTTCGAACGATCGATGCCTTCTGCTTTATTCTGTTCTCGCACACAAAATTCATAAACTTTCTCACGAGCTCTTCTTTCCAATTCACATGCAATATTAATCAATCGAGCAAGGATAAAGTTTAATGCCCTTTGGGCATAGGTATATATATTAATTTCCTCCATGCTTGTAAAACATCGGTGCTTCGAATGCTTTCACCACCATGTAACGTCGATGAAGGTTAGGACCTTAATAAAGGCGCTTTGAATATTTTTAACTCCAAACCCATCTTTGGGTATTGTAAAATATTATAATGAATATTATAAATATTTTACTTTGGGCTTTTAACCATATCACTTAATATTATAATAACAAATATTATAATATTATATCCTTTTGAGTTTATTGCTTCCTTCTCATTGCATACCATGGTGTAAATAATATTTATTTATAAAATTTAAATTCTCATTGAATTTAAATAATTTATAAAATAAATATTATATCTCCTTTTTAACTTTGCACAAGCCTCCTTGGGATTTTTATGAAACACCTTTTAAACTAAGCTTCCATATACTATTAAGATATTATGGAGCCCTTTTGCCTTTAACTTTTGCACTGATTCTCTTGACCTTTGGCCTTCTTCCTGGATATCAAATAACAACCTTGACAACTTTGTTTCT
>JAQPPZ010006994.1:0-11409 GCA_028583015.1 Wollemia nobilis
GCAAACGAAAAGAAAAATTTCCCTAAGCCATACAAAATGAAAACCGAGAAAACAAAAAAACAAAAATTTGATGAAGTCGTAAAAACCCCTACCTCTTCTCTGCCTAATCGGATGTTTCTGATTTGCTCTGAAAATTGCACAGAATTATACTCGTCCCTGGGTGAGGTGAATAACAAAACCGTAATCGTCCCAGGGTGAAACGAATAGTTTGTTCGTCCCGAGGTGAAACGAATACCAATTCTGTAATTGTCACTTGTAGAGACTAATAACAGTCCGATGTTGAAAAATAGGTACCTGTAAAAAAAACAAGCAATTTTAGATCAGTAATTTAACCTAAAAAAATAGAGGACAGATGTCCCACCATGATCGCCATTGAAAGCACGAGATTCTAAAAACAAAAAGGATAAACTAAAATTACAATGTAAATGAAACTAAAATAACGCTTAAACCCTATGTTATTGAAAATTGCATAAAAAGGAAGAACATGAACACAAGCAATATAAAAATTGGCCCTTTTATTGATATGCTTCTCAAATTCATGTTACAATGCGTCTCCTTCCTTTTTAGGGGATAGGAGCGTTAAATGTTGTTCTTTTACAACTTGTTTTAGAATTCCTTCTTCCGCATGCCCACATATAAGATGGGCGAACGAAAACGTTGTCGCCGCTTGCGTTGGTAAAGGTCGATTCCTTGCTGCTCCTTCAATACTGCAAATCTGCGTTCAAAGAAACAAAAAAAGAATCAGTAGCACTTGTGTATGAAAATTAAAAGATAAATCTAACGATGGCTAAAATGAATCTAAACGAACTGAAAACTTGACAAAAGCATAAACATGAAACTAGCTAAATACTACAAAAGAAATAAAGCGGGGGGTGCCCGAAGGCAAACCACCTGCGGGTGAAACTTTGTTTCGACACCAATCCGCTTGGGATGGGTCCAAAACCTAATGTGATGTGTTGTCGGCAAATTGGTAGAATATTGTGGTCAGAAAATCGGTGTTGGTTCTTGATTCGTGCCTTCAAAAGTCACCCAATAACCTCTCTTTCGATTAAGAGATTATGGATGTTGGAAACACAAATCGCAAGTAAGTGAATTAGCAGCACTTCATCGCTCAAAATGCTCCTTCTCTGTATATATTTTGGGTGAGGAAACTCACCATTTTATAGACCCAAGGGGTCTCTTTGAATTAACATGCAAAAGTGTTTCTTTGCATGAATGCTTTTTGTGTGAAAAGAAGACTTCTTCTTGATCAAGGGATTCTTAACTGTATTTGTGCATGTCTTTGTATGTTTTAGAAAAGCTCACTTGCACTCCCATGCAATGAAGGGATAGCTAAGTGGCAAATCTGAGTTGTCTTAAAAAGCTCACTCTCATCCCATGCAGTGGAGGGAAAGTCAATTGGCAGATATGAGTTGTCAAAAGAACTCACTCGCACTCCTATGTCATGCAGGAAAAGCTAAGTGGAAGTTCTAAGTTGTTATATGTCGAGATTTGACTTTTTTCCGGTCAAACTTGACATTCGTCCCACCCCGAAGCGAGCGCTAGTAATCGTCCTTGGGTGAGACGAGTATCAGTCCGCACTCATCCCTGTGTAGGACGAGTACAAACTCGTTCCTGGGTGGGACGAATAAGCAATAAAGTGTCTAAAAGGTGCCAAATTGATTTTTGACTTGCAAAACTGCTATGTGAGTGGTTAGAACCACTGTTTAACCTCTGAAGGCTGCCCTGGGGGCTGTGTGTGTTAGTGCGATCAGTGCTTGTTGTCACATAATCAGATTGGTGCTATTTTGGTGTCTATAGGTGGACATTAAACAATGAAAGTGGACATTAAACAAATAAAGGTGGACATTAAACAATTGGTAGTGGAAGTCAGTCAATTACGGCTCCCTGCCTCGCATGCGCGCGAGTGGACGACCAACGAACTGTCATGCAGACAAGCATGGGCAAGCCAGACAAGAAGAATTTCCCCCATCACGCACTAGCATGAACACCAACTGGCATCCCTGCATGCCCATAACAACTGCACCCTGGGAATTCTATAAATTGTAGAGTTCTCTCACCAAAAAAAGGAAGAGAGAGGGAAGAAACGTTTGGAGCAGCGAAGCCCTACCCGTTTATCGCCAGACGCTCTGCCTTCGATTCACTTCTACCGCATCTGTGATCTCTTCTGCAAGGGAGGTCATTGGGTGTTTATGGAGAACGTGAATCCGGATCCATGGATCTATCAATTTGCCGACAAAGCTTACCATTATGTTTTTATTTCTTTTGCATAATGACTTCGGGATTTTGATTGCAAGCATATCAACATGCAGGTTTTATTTCATTTCACTCTCATGAATGCTTCATTTTAACACAGGTGCTACTAACTCTTTCTTTGTTGTTTCTTTGAACGCAGGAGAAGCGGCAAGGATCGAGGACTCTTCAACACAAGCGGCGACAACACTTTGGCCCGCCCGTTTTACATGTGGGCACGCGGAAGGAGAACTACTAAAGACGATTGTAACTAAAACATGCTAACGCTCCTAGCCCCGGGAAGGGGAGGAGATGGATTGTAACCGAATCTAGAATCATATTAATAAAAAGGGTTGTGCTCCTACTTTCCCCTCTTACGTTTGGTGTTGATTCGATTACATTCACCTTATTTCATGCATCCAGTTAGCTTTGTTTGTATTGCATCTTAGTATTGTTTTTCTTCCGGAATCTCGTGTTTTCAATGGCGATCACGGTGGGACGTCTGTCCTCTATTTTTTTTTAGGTTAAATTTTTGATCTGAAATTGCTTGTTTTGATTACAGGTACCTATTTTTCAATCATCAGACTGTTATTCGTTTCTGTCAGTGACGATTATAGGTTTGGGATTCGTCTCACCCAGGGACGAATAGGCATTCGTTCTACCCTGGAACGAATCCTGTTCTGTTATTCGTTTCACCCAGGAACGAATAGAGTTCTATGCATTTTTTAGAGTAGCAGATCAGAAACATCCTTTTGGGCAGAGAAGAGGTAGGGGTTTTTAACAAGCTTCTGTCAAATTTCTGTTTTCTATTTTCTGATTTTTAGTTTTTGTATGGCTTAGGGAAAGTTTCCTTTTTGTTTGCCTGTTTCAATTTTTGCAAATTAAAATGAACCCCACACATCACGTGGTTATTTAAACCAAGGAGCTGGTCGTAAAACCCCAGCCCTTGAGCAAGACCAATAGTGGATTTCATCACCACGTTGGCTTGGATATTTGCATTCATTTACCCCGATTGTCACTGTTGCTCGACGTAAATCCTGATGAAAGCTGACCGAGTGTCGTTGGGGTGATTCCCAACGTGCGAGGATAAGTCTTCTATGGTAGGTGTCATAAACAGGACAATCCCCCTTCCGTACCGCCTACGTACCACGTACCATCTGCTCTCACGTACCTATAGTCTCCCTCTCGTAAGGGCGGGTATATAGAGAGGTTGGTATATCGGCCTGGCAATGGTATATCGAAGGGGCGACCATTTATGGGAGTCATAAGAGCCTTCATCATGCATTTAAACGTGTCTTCAAAACTTTCAAAAACAAAAACAAACATCAAAACACACTAAACCAGACTTAGGGCACACTTTTAATCTTTAAAAGAGATAATCATCGCTTGCATGTGTGTGTTCATTTCTGCTTAGTGTAACAAAAAAAAATCAAAAAAATCATAAACAAAAGATAAAAATCTACGCATTTTGTCACTCGCTCCAAAAGCTCCAAGGATTCCCGCAATCGCTTGGTCACTCCAAAATGCCCCAAAGGTGTCCATGAACCCTTTGGTCAACCCAAAAGCGCCCCAAAGGTGCCCATAAGTGATGCAGGAGCATCCAACAAAATATGGGAAATCTTATATTTTTCCCTAAATTTTAGTGCATCTTGTCGGGGCCATAACTTCTCAACCGTAGCTCCGATTGACGTGAAATTTTACGAGGAGCTAGTTGGGATAATTTTAAACAAATATAACTCCTTAGAGTTCTATTTGTCCAAAAAAATCAGTTTTCGGGGCCAAATTCCATCATCTAGTGCCCCGAAATTAGGTTTTAAAATTACTCGGCTAATTTTTTTATGCTTTTTGAGCTGTTCGAAGGTTAATCTCTCCTAATGTATTTAGAGTTAGGACTTGAAACTTTATTTATGGCTTATCTATTGTAAGAGGGATGCGCACCCCAATTTTGGGCCCCATCTGACTCATTTTCAATTTTAGGGTTTTTAGAGAGACATCGTCATGGTGCTCACCCGCAGCCAAGCCCAATCACGGGCGGACGCTGTGGGGAATATCCAAGGAGGCACAAGTCACCTCCGGTATAGCCCCAAGGATTTGGTCATACCACCTTGGCGGCTTGACACACAAGGCAGACCCCTCCACACCTTAACGGAAAGGGACTATAGGGGCACCTCTTCGAGGGGCACTCCTGTTCAACATAGCACCCAAGACACACCCTTCCATGAGGGGTACATCCATAGGAGAGCTCCCTTAGATGCTCGCTATGAGTGGTCACCGCGCGATGAAGCGCTAAGTCAACATAGGGTTCGACGGGAGGAACCACATGATTACACTATCCCTCCTTCACCCCCTCTAGTTGTCAGGACTACAAGGACAAATCCAGAGCACAAGGCTCCTCGAGCGGGGTGAGCCAACTCCGTCCGTCCCTTTTTCACTTATGAAAGAGAGCATGAGGAAGACCCCTACCTTCCTCAAGAGCAATATACAATGTGGGAGCAATACGCCTCCGCACCTGCTATCTATCAAGACCACTCACTAAGGCCAAAGCCTCGAGGGAATGCTGCTACCCCCAACAGAGGGAGGCGGCTTATAGAGATCTCGGATCACCATGACCGAGATAGATATGTAGGAGAGGCATCTAGCCCTTCTAGACATGAGACGACAGGACAAACTATCTTAGAATCTACCGAGCATATCGCACACCGGATGCAACTCGCGCTACTTGAGCTAGAACGACAATAGTTAGAGCAATGGTATCTTCAAAATCAAGAGCACCTTCAGTGCCAGAAGGATGAGTTGTTCCAACACACTATGCAGGAGAGGACTCCAACCCCTCACACGCATAAGACAAAACATTATGAGGGACACAACCCCTAGGGGCGAGACAGGTCATCATGACCTTATCAAGCACTACCCCCAATGCCTCCTAGACAGGAGCGAGAGGCTACTCCCTCGATTCCTTAGACACCCACCCAAGTTCATGGGCCACCCTCAGAAATCCCTCAAGAAGCCTCTAAGGAATCTGAGCAAGAAAAAGAGTGGACTGAAATGCACTACCAAGGTAGGGGGGTGCTATCCAGCTACCCCTCCATAGGCCCCAAGTTCCTCAATAGGAACCAACCAAAGAGGAGGAGCTCAAATCCCCCGATACGTGCAATGCGCTACTAGAGCGCTTAGAGTCGGCCGAGACCAAGACTTTGGGACCCCAAAATCCCAACTTACAAGAGGTTCCTTTCGAGGAAGATCAGCCTCTGACCATAGAGATACCTGATGATGCGGTCTCCCATGTCTCAGAATCGCTAGATTCTGATGAGCCTGATTCGCTAAGCAAAGACGAGTCAGAATGCGAGGTAACACCATGGGACTTGATCGAATATGAAATTAATCATTCAAAAATGATTCCCATGGATGACTACCAAGAAGTCTTAATGGGAATATTCCCCTTTGAAGTGCCAACCGAGCAAGCACCACATCAAAGCAATCAGGTCCCCCCACAACAAGCAAAACAACCCCATGAGGACCACATCAATCTGCTCAAACAAGAAGAGCCTCACATATCACAAACAATTGTTGGAGCCAACGAAGGCCTTTGGATCTCTGACAATGATTATAAAGATGACACAGAGATGGCCCACATTAATCACATGCGACAACACCAACACCCCATGCATATGGATGATGCACTTCAACAGCTAAACATAAGGCCAGTGCATGAGTGGCACGTTAACCCAATGCAGTGCAACCAACTATTGAATCCGCCACTTTGGGCATATCGAGAACAACTTCTACCCAGAGACCTCATAGCAACAACAGTGCCAAAGGTAGACCCTATCCTTTTATCTATACATAGGGCCGATCCATTCATGCCAATCCCTCCAGAGCCAGATCCGAAGCACAAATATCATCAAGCTGGGGGTACATCTATCCCCTAAAAAGCTCCAAGGATTACCGCAATCGCTTGGTCAAACCAAAAAGCCCCAAGGATTATCACAATCGCTTGGTCAAACCAAAAAGCTCCAAGGATTCCTAAATCCACTTGGTCACCCCCAAAGCTCCAAGGATTATCACAATCACTTGGTCAAACCAAAAATCTCCAAGGATTATCACAATCACTTGGTCAAACCAAAAAGCTCCAAGGATTACCAAAATCGCTTGGTCAACCAAAAATCTCCAAGGATTATCGCAATCACTTGGTCAACCCAAAAAGCTCCAAGGATTATCACAATCACTTGGTCAAACCAAAAAGCTCCAAGGATTCCTAAATCCCTTGGTCACCCCAAAAAGCCCCAAGGATTATCACAATCACTTGGTCAAACCAAAAAGCTCCAAGGATTATCACAATCACTTGGTCAAACCAAAAAGCCCCAAGGATTATCACAATCACTTGGTCAAACCAAAAAGCTCCAAGGATTCCTAAATCCCTTGGTCACCCCAAAAGCTCCAAGGATTATCACAATCACTTGGTCAAACCAAAAACAAGGATATCACAATCCCTTGGTCACCCCCAAAGCCCCAAGGATTATCACAATCACTTGGTCAACCCAAAAAGCCCCAAGGATTATCGCAATCACTTGGTCAAACCAAAAAGCTCCAAGGATTCCTAAATCCCTTGGTCACCCCCAAAGCTCCAAGGATTATCGCAATCACTTGGTCAACCCAAAAAGCCCCAAGGATTATCACAATCACTTGGTCAAACCAAAAAGCCCCAAGGATTATCACAATCACTTGGTCAAACCAAAAAGCTCCAAGGATTCCTAAATCCCTTGGTCACCCCAAAAAGAACGAAGGCACCCAAAAAAGGATACAAATATTGGTAAAAAAAGCTCAAGGATTCCAATCCCTTGGTCACCCCAAAAGCTCCAAGGATTATCGCAATCACTTGGTCACCCCAAAATGCCCCAAAGGTGCCTACAAACCCTTTGGTCACACCCAAAAGCTCCAAGGATTATCGCAATCTCTTGGTCAACCTCAAAAGCTCCAAGGATTATCACAATCGCTTGGTCAAGAAAATCCAAAAAAAAAAAAAAATTCAAAAACAAACAAACAAAATCTACATCTCAATTTCATGCATACTTCCAAAATCAAAAATACAAAAAAAAAAAATAGTTGCATTAGGCATCACATCCATGTTTGTTGATCACACAAGGCAAAAGCACCATAGACTGTCATTACTTGGCAAAACCACCACCTTTTCACATTTTCCACTTTGAACAAAAGTACACCAAAATAAACGCCAATCACCATTTCACCATATCATAAATCAGTTGTCATCTAAACATATCTAGAGTTTTCGTCATTCAGCTGTCTTTAGGTTTCTAGCCAAAACTGTACAAAAGTCAAACTGATGTTACAATGGTAGAGTTTTACTTGAAATACACCTTGTTACGTAGCATCCCATCACAAATTCAAAAACACATAAAAACAATTCCTAAGTTGTGTCAATGAAGGATGAAACCTGTAAAGCAATTCAGGATACCAAACAGTGAAAATATTATCTCGCTCATCCCCCTGTGCGCATGACCCCAAGAATGCTGAGAGTTGGCAAAAGGACAAGAATCTTCCCTACCCAATTCCCCAAGAATCCCAAGTCCTCAAAACATTGCAAAAACATCAAAAAGTTGCACAAAGTCAATACTCCAAACATTGACGTCAAATCCCACAAGCAATAGTGATTCTCATCACTCCCAAATTCAAATCCCTTGCTCAAAAAGAAAAAAACAAAAATAAACGAGTGATTTTCATCACTATAAACGAGCAAGTATCCCAATACAAATGAAGAAAAGAAGGGAGTCGAACTTGAATCCCTGGAACTCTCAGCATTCAAAAGGTCATGAGGTGAACCTCAGTATCGGTTTGGTGGATAACCTATCGGTCACTGGCGGCAAACCTCCCGCATGATGATATATCTGTCACATTTACTTGTGTGCAGATCAATGTTTGCATGTGGATGAGCTAGCTTATGGTCTCCTAGATCGCAAAACAGATTAATCTAACTAAATACAACAAAGGAGTTAGTGGAACTAATTAGGTGATCCTCAGTACAGGTTTGGTTGAAAGCCTATCTGGCATTGGCGGTATCCTGACAAATACCACATAAACAAACTCAATTGCACACACAAGGATGCGAAATAACTTGGTCAAAAACAAGCGCGATTCATACCTTGGTCGGACATCTTGTAAGATAACGGTCCAGTCTTGGCTAGTTAGTTAAAACAACTGAATCTTAGAAAAACCTAGCTACATTCTACGCCAACCATTGCATATAATCCATTCCTATATCGCCATACAAAAAAAAAAGAAACAACATATATACACAAAAAGCATTTACCACAACAATCACCCAGTACATAAAGCCATAAGTCATGTATAGTCTATGGTGCCAATGTAAGGTTATCAACAAATCATTTCATCCATTCCATTACTTATCATATAAATCAACAACATGCGCATTTATCATACCATATGCATTCGTCACCATAAACATGCATCCATCAACATCAATCATTGTGCATAACATAAAATCATGACATATACACAAAGCAAGAAAATCCAAACAACAAAAACATCACAAAAATGCAACACAAAAACACAGCAATAAACATTGCTAGACAAGAGTGCTCTTGCACTTAACCTCTTGGCATAGCAAAACTGATGTCGGGGTTTACATTGTCACTATCCTACTCCCTAAGAAGGCTACCATAGCCGGACCGCTCCACGGGAGGTCGGATTTTTGCCAATTTTAATCCCAAATGGCATCACAAAAACAACCAAACAACAAAAACATCACAAAAATGCAACACAAAAAACAAAGCAATAAGCATGGCCGGACACAAGCGCTCTTACACTTAACCTCTTGGCATAGAAAATCGATGTCGGGGCACAAATGGTCGCTATTCTACTCCCTAAGAAGGCTACCATAGCCGGACCGCTCCACGGGACGACGGATTGTTGACACTTTCACCCCATTATGGCATCACCAAAAGGGTTTTTACCCACCAAAAATAGGTCCAAAAGTCGGAAAACTGCTTGCACATTCAACGGACAAACATCTGAAGGCACCCTAACCTAAGTCACCTCGGGTCAAGCGACTCGTCGCTTTTCTCATGGCGGTCATTCCCTCATCGATTCGTCGCTTGAGGGGGTAGTCACACTTAGTCACCAATCAACAAACACACACCCAATCAAGGCAATGGCATGCATTCAAAGAATCATTGACAAAGACAATCACGCTCCTGCTTGGGGCAGTAAACAAGCAACAATCACAAATCGATCAAACGCGATCAAACGCTTGGCATTCCCGAAGCATGAACTCAAGGTTCCCCCGTGGATAAAAGGTTGCGCCCTTTGCCTATTCATGACTGATCAATGTCTAAGTTCAAGTCACACCTCACCAAAATAGGTTAATACTTGAAATCAAATTCCTTAGCTCGTCAGAAGCAAGGATTCAAGAATGCATCCCCTTTCCATGCTTGGGGCATCACAAGTTGGTTAGGTTACTAAGAAACCCTAATCACTAGTGCTTTGGTTATCTATTTTTGCTCAGCACTGCGTCACCCATAGCGCTTCCCAAAAAGGGGCATCTGTAGACACCAAAACAGCACCAATCCGATTACGTGACTGCAAACACTGATCGCATTGACATACACTGCCTTGATCCGCCATGAAAGCATGCATTTAAAGAGACCCGTGACCTTTCCCCTTTCGGCCCTTTTCGTTTGTTTTATGGCACGATATCGTGACCATTTCACCTTTGCACCAGGGTTTTGTTTGTTTGTCATGATATCGCGATGTCGCAATATCACAACCTTCCTCCTTGTGCCAGGGTTTTGTTTGTTTGTCATGATATCGTAATGTCACGATATCACGATGTCGCGATATCGTGACAACCTTTCGCCTTGCGCCATAGTTTTGTTTGTTTGTCGTGATATCACGATGTCGCGATATCGTACAACTTCTCCCTATTTTTTTCACGATATCGCGACGTCGCGATATCGCGACAACCTTCCGCCTTCATGCCATAGTTTTGTTTGTTTGTCGCGATATCGCGACAACCTTTCACCTTTGTGCCCTGGCTTCTTCTTGGTGTCGCGATATCGTGACAAACTCCTGCCTTTGCGCCTGGCTTGACGTTAAACAATTAAAGGTGGACATTAAACAACGAAAGTGGACATTAAACAAATAAAGGTGGACATTAAACAAATAAAGGTGGACATTAAACAAAAAAAGTGGACATTAAACAATGAAAGTGGACATTAAACAAATAAAGGTGGACATTAAACAATTGGTAGTGGAAGTCAGTCAATTACGGCTCCCTGCCTCGCATGCGCGCGAGTGGACGACCAGCGAACTATCACGCAGACAAGCATGGGCAAGCCAGACAGGAAGAATTTCCCCCATCACGCACTAGCATGAACACCAACTAGCATCCCTGCATGCCCATAACAACTGCACCCTGGGAATTCTATAAATTGCAGAGTTCTCTCACCAAAAAAAAGGAAGAGAGAGGGAAGAAACATTTGGAGCAGCGAAGCCCTGCCCGTTTATCGCCAGACGCTCTGCCTTCGATTCACTTCTACCGCATCCGTGATCTCTTCTGCAAGGGAGGTCATTGGGTGTTTATGGAGAACGTGAATCCGGATCCATGGATCTATCAATTTGCCGACAAAGCTTACCGTTCTATTTTTATTTCTTTTGCATAATGACTTCGGGATTTTGATTGCAAGCATATCAACATGCAGGTTTTATTTCATTTCACTCTCATGAATGCTTCATTTTAACACAGGTGCTACTAACTCTTTCTTTGTTGTTTCTTTGAACGCAGGAGAAGCGGCAAGGATCGAGGACTCTTCAACACAAGCGGTGGCAACACTTTGGCCCGCCCGTTTTACATGTGGGCACGCGGAAGGAGAACTACTAAAGACGATTGTAACTAAAACATGCTAACGCTCCTAGCCCCGGGAAGGGGAGGAGATGGATTGTAACCGAATCTGGAATCATATTAATAAAAAAGGGTTGTGCTCTTGCTTTCCCCTTTTACGTTTGGTGTTGATTCGATTACATTCGTTGTATTTCATGCATCCAGTTAGCTTTGTTTGTATTGCATCTTAGTATTGTTTTTCTTTCGGAATCTCGTGTTTTCAAATTGCACCAAAAATTATTGATGGATAAGTTAAACATAAG
>JAQPPZ010006995.1:0-11538 GCA_028583015.1 Wollemia nobilis
TAGCTACTAAAGATAAATTCATATGAGCAATTCTCCTCAGACCTAAGCCCCCATTTTCCCTGGATCTGCACACTTTGGTCCATCCTACAAGGTGTATCCTTTTTTTCTCCTCTGATCCAGTCGATAAAAAATCTTTTTGGAGTTTCTCAAATTTTTGGAAAAACTTCATAGGGCTTTGAAAACGGAGAGGAAATAGACTGGAATGCTCTGAAGAGAGGCCTTAGTGAGGGTCAACTTTCTTGTTTGATATAGAAGATGACCTTTCCATCCAACAAGTTTTTTTTGAATTCTTTCAATAACCCTGTCCCACATCGACTCTCTCGGAGAACCAATGAAAATAGGGAGACCACGATACAAAGTGGGGAGGTTTGCTATATCACACCCTAAAATTTATGCAATCCTTCCTTGCCTACGAATGGGGGTGTTCAAGAAATATAACTTGCTTATACTGAAATTAACTTTCTGACTAGCAGCGTCCTCGTAGAGTTAAAGGATGTATTTAATTATTTTGGCCTCAACCACCGACGCCTTAGTCAATAGAAGGGTATCATCAACGAATTGTTGGTGAGAAACAACCCTAGTGAGATATGTTGCCTTGATTCCTGATATTAGCCTTGAACTGCAAGTATTTTTTATGGTTCTTCCTAAAGCACTTGCCATAATGATGAATAACATGGGGATGATAGGGTACCCCTTCCGAATTTCTCTACAACTTTGAAAGTAACCAGTAGTTGTTCCATTAACCAGAATAGAGAACCATACTTTATAAATGCATTCTTTTATCAAATTAACCCATTCATGGTGAAAACCAAACTTAAGGAGGACAACAATCATAAAGTCCCAATTTAACTTGTCAAATGCTTTGTTCATATCAAGCTTGAGGGAAAAAACAGATATGTTAGTCTTATGAGTAGATTGCAAAGCTTCATGAACTATGATAACTCCATCCAAGATTGACCTGCCCTAGACAGAGCTTCCCTGGAACGGATCTATGATGCGGGGTAAAACATCTCTCATTCTATTAAAACATCTCTCATTCTATTTTCAATGGCTTTAGTTAGGATCTTGTAAGAAACATTGTACAGACTGATTGGCCTGAAGTCAGCCATAGATTCAGGGGTTTTCTTCTTAGAAATTAGAGAAATAAAAGTAGAGCTGAGACCTTTTGGGATATGATTGCTTGCTTGGAATTCTATGACAGTAGAAATGACATCCTCACTTATGGTGTCCCAAAAATCTTGATATAAACGAGGGGATAGTTATCAGATCCCGGGGCTTTGTCTGGCTCCATGCTAAACAAGGCTTCCTTAATTTCTGATGGAGACACGAGAAATGCTCCTCCCAAATTCTCAAATCTCATTCATTAAACTTGGTAAAATTTACAGAAAATGGCAGCAGTCTGCCAACTAAACAAGCATTTATCCCCCTGGAAGAAAAATAGCCTAAAACAGATCCAGAATGGCCCTCTTGCCTTCAGCTCTGCAACTCTGTCTTAGCCATTTTTTCACCCCTTGTGCATGCCCTTGCTTCCCATTTTAAAATATCTGGGTTTCTTTCGAGGTCCCGACCCTCTAGGCCATTAATGACCCACTTGGAAGAATACATCTTCCGAAACTGAAAAGTCGGCTCTTGTCCCTGCCTTCATGACTGAACCTTCACATCTTTTACCCTAACTAGAAACTGCCACCGGGTCAGCCACAAAAACATGCATTGATGAGTTGTCTAAACGTCTCTGACCTCTAGGCGCAACATTCGAGTGGCCGCCATGCTCAGCAAGCTTACCGGGCAAGAAATCATGCATTAATGAGGCCTTTGATCACCTCGGGAAACACCGTCTGGGAACACGTGCCTTTTCGAATCGTGAACCAACAGTATGTCGCGATATCGCGACATTTTTCTTCCTCGCTGCCTCTCTCTTCTTTGGGTCGCGATATTGCGACATTTTTCTTCCTCGCTGCCTCTCTCTTCTTCGGGTCACAATATCGCGACATGTCGTGATATCGCGACATCTTTCCTTTCCAACTCTCCTTTCTCATTTTCGGTCACAAAATCGTGATATCGCGACATATTTCCTTTCTACCTCCTCCTCGCCTCTCGGGTCACGAAATCATGACATGTCGCGATATCGCGCCATTCTTCCTTTCTGCTTCCTTCTCGCCTCTTTGGGTTGCGAAATCGCGACATATCGCGATATCGTGACATCTTTGCTCTCTGCTTTCTCTCTGTTTCGGGTCACGAAATCGCGACATGTCATGATATCGTGACAACTTTGCCTTTCGCTTTCGCTCTCTGCTTCGGGTCACGAAATCGCGACATTTTTCTTCGGACGCCCTCTCTCTCCTGTTTCGGTCACGATTTCACGACATGTCACGAAATCGTGACATTTTTTGCGGATGCCTTCTCTCTCCTGCTTCGGTCGCATTTTCGGGACATGTCACGAAATCGTTACATTTTCTGTGGATGCCTTCTCTCTCCTGCTTCGGTCGCGATTTCGCGACATGTCGTGAAATCACGATATTTTCTGTGGACGCCTTCTCTCTCCTGCTTCGGTCGCGATTTCGCGACATGTCGTGAAATCGTGACATTTTCTGCGGACGCCTTCTCTCTCTTGCTTCGGTCGCGATTTCGTGACATGTCGCGAAATCGTGACATTTTCTGCGGATGCATTCTCTCTCTTGCTTCGATCGCGATTTTGCGACATGTCACAAAATCATGACATTTTTGCTCCATGCCTTCTCTCTCCTCCCAGAGTCGCGAAAACGCGACATGTCGCGATATCGCTACACTTTTCTCCCTTGCGCCTTTTCTCGTCCTTTGGTCGCGATAACGCGACATGTCGCGATAACGCGACATGTCGCGATAACGCGACACTTTTCCTCTCTTGCACCTTTTCTCGTCCTTTGGTTGCGATAACGCGACACTTTTCCTCTCTTGCGCCTTTTCTCGTCCTTTGGTCGCGATAACGCGACATGTCACGATATCGCGACAACTTTCTCTCTTGAGCCTTCCCTCGGATTTTGGTCGCGAAAATGCGACATATCGTGATATCGCGACATTTTTCTTCTTTGCCGACATGTCGCGATATCGCGACACTTTTTCTCCTTGTGGTATTTTGCTTTCCCTTGGATGCTCCTGCATCAATTTCCTCGTAAAAAAATGGAGCTAGAAGCTTAAGGTTTATATCCTCATTTATTATTCTAGGAATGGATTGCAAGACAATATCTTTGGCCTCCTAATTGCACTGCGATTTCTGACCAAGGATAGAATTGAAATAAGTTACTGCCTCCTTTCTGATTT
The DNA here is from genome assembly GCA_028583015.1 of Wollemia nobilis. Taxonomy (NCBI): domain Eukaryota; kingdom Viridiplantae; phylum Streptophyta; class Pinopsida; order Araucariales; family Araucariaceae; genus Wollemia; species Wollemia nobilis. The sequence continues at coordinate 3,298 of JAQPPZ010006995.1, forward strand.
TTGTTAAGTCCTAAGTAATAGAACCATCTGCTTTTAAAAAAAAAATTATCTTGTTATTGCTTCTGTTTCTAAGCGTGGTGACGTGAAAAAACTTAGAATTTGAATCTCCATATTTCAACCAAAGAGCCCTTGATTTTTACCTCTAATAGATTTCCTCACAGGCCAAAATGTTATGAAACTTTGCTAGTTTTGTTCGTTCCTCCTGCCTAGTAGTTTCATCAGCATTACCATGTTGAATCCTCTGATCAATTATCTTCAAAATTTCAAAAACCTGTTTTTTATTTTCAAAGAGGTTCCCAAAGACCTCTTTGTTCCAAGTTTGAAGCTTTTCCTTAACAAAATTTAATTTGTTAGCAAGTTTAAAAGTTGCACTGCCCCTGACAGGCTGCTGCCACCACTGAATTAAGTTATCTCTGAAACTGGAATGTTTGATCCACATAGATTGAAATTTGAAAGGTTTCTTGAAGGAAAGAGAGTTAGGGATCTCCAAAAAAATGGGATTATGATCATAGGCAATTTTAGGAAGAGCTTGCAAGGTAGAATCACCGAACAGAGTTGTAGCCTCCTTTGATAGAAAAAACCTGTCAAGCCTTTCTTGAATGAGATGACACCCTATCCGCCGATTGCTCTAGGTATAATTCGCTCCTCTAAGTTTTACATCCATCAACATGTTGGAGTTCACAAAGTCATTGAACTCATCCATGCTCCTGATAGGTGGTCCATTTCCACCCATTTTTGTCTGAAGGGTAAAGAGGAGTGTTAAAATCCCCAACCAGAATCCAGGGGACATTATGGAAGGTTTCACTCAGATTGCCTAAGTACTCCCATAATAGATCTCTCCCTTAAATTGAAGTTAGGGCATAAATATTTGAAAGGATCCATGACCTGTTGTTGTTTATTTCTTTAAATAAAATACTAAGAACCCTGTCATATTTCTGAATAATGGTGCCTTCTACTATTTGGGGATCCCACAAAGTCATAAGACCTCCAGACGCTCCTCTGGCTGATTTGCAAACTATCTCCCCTTGATTCCAGATTTTTTTTTGCTACTTTTTTTGATCGAATCTCATCAGTTTTTGTTTCTTGCAACATGATAATAGTTGGATTCACTTGATTTCTTATTGCACTGACTTCCCTGTGTTTGGGCAGGCCATTGAGGCCTCTCATGTTCCATGAGAGGAACTTTATTTATATTGTTTGGGATTTCTTTCTCTCCCCCTCCCAGAAATAATTTTGACTATCTTGGATTTCTAGATATTTTATTATTTGCACCATATATACTTATGGAAAAGGCACTTGACAGAGACAATTTCGCATGACAATAATACCTTATATTTACTAAATTTTTTACTATTTACTATACCTTTTTGTATGACAATATTCTTCTTGTACTCCTATAAAAATATACTATTATAATATGGTTATTCTTTAATGATTGCTACAACCTTCTTAGTGAAGCTATGCAAGCATCCTAAATAAGCTATCAAGCTATAATATTCTCTAACAAGCCATCCTATTATAAATTTTACATGTTCTTTATACTACTATACGTGCAAATAACATGTAAAATTTTAGATCAATAGAAGTTTTAGGGCTTGGATGTTTAATGTACAATATATAACTAATAGAATAGCAAGTAATACTCTATGAAATCTAACCCTAAATAATCTTGGAGTGGTAGAAATCCATATATTGCATATTCTAGAGTTTTTTGATATATTACTTGGATACACATTCAGATGAAAAAGAAAATTAGATCCCAAAGATCATAAGTACTTATTTTTAGGTTGAAGTAAAAAATCAAAGGGTTGTATTATTTGATAATAAAAATGGTGCTTATCAGTTAAGCTATAATATCTTATAAATATTCATAACCCACACTTCATAATCTCATTCTTCGATAATAAATACTTTGATATATAAAAGGTATATACATTACTCTTGGATATACAAAAAGAAGATGATTCTAGTATTTTTTACTACACCGATGCATGAATGCTATGAGAGGTCAAGATGCAAAAAATAGTTTAAATAATACAAACAACTTATATTTATAAATAAATATAGAAGGGATGGTAGTAAAAATAAATCTAGACAAAAAAAAAGGAGCATAGGTGCATTTATGAACATTTAGAAATAAGGTATAGGAGTGCACTTATGGAAAAGGTCATTCAAGCTAATGATCTTGTTTCAAATAACGAAGCTAGATGTAGGGAAGAATATGAGTATACCATTAAAGTAAAATATGATGCAATGATAGAAAAAATATGATAACAAGTTCCTCTTCCAAAAGGAAAAGTATTAAACTACAATGAATTTACAATATATAATTTAAATCATATGGTCACATAGAGATTTAAATATGGATTATTATTTAACTGTTTTAATAAAAAATATAGTATTTATTATAATCTAATATTTAGACCTTACCATGAGAATAACTACAATTAAAATTATTATTTCTTTGACAACCAATATTGGTTAACATATTCATCAAATGGTTATGTACTATACTATTTTAAATGCAAATAATCATGAATATATTTACACTATTTAGCCACATGGTTTCATAGATCAAAAACATATTGAATTTATTAGAGGGCGAATTCTCATTTTATTTACTCTAAACAACTTTCAAGATTATGGAATGAAATGATAAATAAGTATTTGTAAGAACATGGATTTAAAAAATATAATTTTGATTCAAATCACAATATGAATTTTTTTGAAGTAAGATCATTAACATTGATGCTTGTATGGATGATTTACTCATTGTTAGTCTTAATATGACCTTACCATTTCATTAGAATCAGACCTACAGAATTCATTAACATGAGCAATTTTAGTGAACTAAACTATTTTCTATATTTTTTAGTCTATATATGATGTGCTATTTATTTTATGATCAACAAAATCTTTAAAACAATTTAAAATAATTGTCTACAATCCTAGTTCAACTAAAATGTATGTTGAAGCTACTAAGAATTATCCTTCAAACAAGGTATATGGCATATTGCATAGGCAACTAATTGGTAGCTTTATTTGTTTAGTACATATAAGACCAAATAACTAGTTTGAAGTTAACTTGAATTTTAAGTTTAGGCAAGAGGTGAAAGAATATTATTGGTTGGGTACAAATAAAAAATAAAGATACATTTATAAAATAATTTAAAATGACATTCACTTTCTTGACGAGTTCCTCATTCTTTTGGTTGGTGATATTGATTTAGATTGGGATAATGGTATTCATTATAGGAAATCTACAAGTGCTTATGTGTTTCATTTTGATTAGATCCCATTACATGATAAACAAAAGGTAGATAATGACTTTGTTATCCTCTTGTGAGGAGTACAAAGTAGCAAAGGAGACCAAAAAAATAATTATTTGGATTCAAAATATCTCATTTCTGATTGTCATTGCCCTATTTTCAAGCTTTTAATACTATTAATAACTTGTATAAAGTATCATACGTTGATGATATTTTGGATTATCTATATAAATAAAATATCTACTGAAAAATGAAGGAATATACTAGAGATATAATTGCTAATATTTAACTGTAATAAAGCAAGTAAAGTTAAGGTTCTATATATGAGATCCTCTTGTAAGCTTGAACTAAATGATTTCCTCTATGGATGCCATTTTTATTACTCCTAATATTTGTTTGTTTGTTTCAAATTTTCCTTGAACAATTCTTTTATAAAAACATTTACATGTTGATCCTTAGATCTCAAAACTTCAATCTATTTAATCCTCTTCTACTAGATCTTTGGTGAAGTGATAATATATGATGCAGGAGCATTCGGTGGCAGCAGTGCAATCTTGCATCAACCAAAAATCTCCAAGGAGAGAAAAGAGAAAACCAAAAAATTTTCTAAGTTTTTGCAACTCAAGAAGGGGAGAGAGAAAGTGCAGAGCAAAAAAAAGCGGGAGTCACGATTTCGCGACGTCGCGAAATCGCGACAGTCAACAGGAGAAAGAAATGCCATTGGAAAGGGTCGCGATTTTGCGACGTGTCGCAAAATCGCGACAAGGAGCAGGGCAGCCGAGGGAAGACTTGGGAATGTCACGATATCGTGACATGTCGCGAAATCACGACAAGGAGCAGGGCAGACGAGGAAGACTTGGGAATATCGTGATTTCATGATGTGTCACGAAATTGCGACAAGGAGCAGGGCAGCCGAGGGAAGACTTGGGATGTCGCAATTTTGCGACATGTCGTGAAATCGCGACAAGGAGCAGGCAGCAGGGGGAAGACTTGGGAATGTCGCGATTTTGCGACATGTCGTGAAATCGCGACATTCGTGAAATTGCGACAAGGAGCAGACAGCCGGAGGGAAGACTTGGGAGCAGGAAAGCGGGGGCATCAGAAGGCAAATGTCGTGATATCGTGACTTGAAGGTAAGAAAGGCAAAGGTAAAGAGAAAACATCACGATATCGCGACATGTCGCGATATCGCGACCCGAAGGCAAGGAAGTTAGAGATGAAGAGAATACGTCGTGATATCGCGACATGTCGCGATATCACGACCAAAAGAGGGAAGGAGCGCAAGGAAGTTAAAATGTCGCGATATCATGACAAACAGTTGGTTCGTGGCTCGAAAAGGCACGCGCTCCAAGATGATGTTTCCGAGGCGGTCAAGGGTCTCATTAATGCATGTTTTCGTATCCGGTAAGTTAGCTAAACACAGCGGCCTCTCGAATGCTGCGTCCAGAGGTCAGAAATGTCAGGTGGTTCTTTAAATGCATGCTTTCATGGCGGATCGGGGCAGTTGCCCATTTATGGAAAGAAAATTGAAAACTCGGTCGAGGAAGCCGACTTTGCAGGTTTTTGATGATGTGTTCTTTCGAAGGGTCATTAATGGCCCAGAGGGTCGGGGCCTCTATAAAAAAACCTAGTCAGTGTAAGAGAAACGGGGGTGGTGGATTGGAGATCGCATGTAGAGGATAGAGTGTAGTAGAGAAAACCAAGCCTAGCGCTGGTTATTGTAAAGCCTGCGGGCTGTTGCTATTTCTGTAAATGAGATTTGCAGATTAATAGAAGAAAATTTGGAATTGTGTGAGTGCGATTTTTCTCGTCCTGCATCAGTGGTATCAGAGCGGGAGTTCCTGAGCGTGTAACAGATCGCCGAACGAGAGGCAGTTACACCAGGATCTATGGAAGGGTCTATAAGAGAAGAAAGAAGAATGCCTCCATGAAGAAACCATGGTGGAGTAGGAAATATGGTGCCAGCAGAAGATTTTAGAGCTTTGCAGCGGCAAGTTCAGGCCCTGCAAGAAGAGCCGCGTAGAGGGCACGAGCCCAGAAGGGAAGAAGGAAGTGAAGACGAATTTGGAGAATAAGAAGACCAGTTTGAGGAAGAAGAAGAGGCTATAGATCCTGCACAGGCTAGGTTATACAAAGCCATCTCCCAGATTGGAAAGAAACCAAAAATAGAGGTTTCTACATATTCTGGAAACCTAAATCTAGAAGAGGTGATTGACTGGATAAATGATCTAGAGGAGTATTTTGAATATGAGGAGGTTGAAGACCCTAACCGGGTCAGATTTGCTAAGACCAAGCTGAAAGGTCATGCCAGCATCTGGTGGAAGGGAATACAGTTGGAAAGGAATAGAAGAGGGAAGGAAAGAATAACAAGGTGGGATAGAATGGTAGAAAAGTTGAAGAGAGTTTATTCTTGCAGATTATGAATTAGATCTGCGAAGGAAAATGCAGAGTTTGAGATAGATGAGCAAAACTGTCCAAGAATACATAGAGGAGTTTTATAATATCTCCATTAGAACTAGCCATTTAGAGGCAAACAAGGAGAAGGTGGCCTGATATATCAATGGGTTGAGACCCAGTATCCAAGAGGAGTTGAGCCTAGTTCGGGTGAGCACCATTGAGGATGCTTACCAGTTTGCTCTGAAGGTTGAAGAGAAACTAAATAGAAGGTTTGAGAGCAAGCAAATAGGAAGAGGTCATGGAGGAAGGATTGGTGGAAGAAAAGATGAAGGAAAAGAGGAGAAGAAAGAAGAAGCTAGCAGCAGCCAAGAGCATAAAGCAGGTGAAGATTACAGATCCCAAGTTTAGAACAATGGCTACCCAAGAGGAAGAGGTAGATCTGGACATGGGTATGGAAGAGGAGTATTTTGTGGAACCTATTTCCACTATGGCAAAGAAGGACATCGAGCATTCGAGTGTCCACAACACCGAGAAAGGATGAACAAGAGACCTGAGGGTCCTGCCAGAGCTGCTATAGCAGATGAAGATCTTTGGATCAGAAAATTCTGAGGAGGTTGAGAGAGGAGAAGTCATGGTTGTAAGGAGAACCATGCTGATTGAGGAAGACAAACCAGAGCAAAGGAGAAGCCTATTCCGCACGAGGTGCAAAAGCACAAGTAAAGTCTGTAACATGATTATAGAAAATGGCAGCACTGATAACTTAGTCTCCGAGGAAATGGTCACTAAGTTGCAACTGGAGAGGAGGAGGCACCCGCATCCATACCGGATTGCGTGGTTGTAGAAGGACCACAGAGCATGGGTCCGTGAACAGTGCTTAGTCACGTTCAAAATCAAAAGATACCAGGATGAAGTCCTGTGTGATGTTTTTCCTATGGATGCTTGCCATTTGCTGTTAGGAAGGCCATGGCAGTTTGATCGGAGTGCAATGCATGATGGTCGTGTAAATACGTACTCCTTGACGAAATATGGAGTGCGCCACAAGTTAAAGCCATTACAGGCAGTGGACAAGAAGGTGTGCAGCAGTGCCATAATTTGTCTGGTAGAAGGCAGAGAATGTTTTTGCCAGGAGACGGGGTTTGAGCAGGTTGCAGAGGCAGGTGCACGTTTGGAGATGTTGCAGAAGACGCTGACCGAACAGCACAGAAGTGAAGGTCACTTCTCCATCAACCCCGCGTGTCTGATGCAGGAGCATCCGGTGGCAGCAGTGCAATCTTGCATCAACCAAAATTTTTCTAAGTTTTTGCAACTCAAGAAGGGGAGAGAGAAAGTGCAAAGCAAAAACTGTCATGATTTCGCGATGTCGCGAAATCGCGACAGTCAGCAGGAGAAAGAAATGCCATTGGAAAGGGTCGCGATTTCGCGACGTGTCACGAAATCGCGACTGTCGCAAAATCGTGACAAGGAGCAGGACAGCCGAGGGAAGACTTGGGAATGTCGCGATTTTGTGACATGTCGCGAAATCGTGATGTCACAAAATCACGACAAGGAGCAGGGTAGACGAGGAAGACTTGGGAATGTCGCGATTTCACGACAAGGAACAGGGTAGCCGAGGGAAGACTTGGGATGTCACGATTTCATGACATGTCACGAAATCGTGACTGTCGTGAAATCGTGACAAGGAGCAGGAAACCGGAGGGAAGACTTGGGAATGTCGCGATTTCACGACATGTCGTGAAATCGCGACAAGGAGCAGACAACCAGAGAGAAGACTTGGGAATGTTGCGATTTCGCGACATGTCACGAAATCGTGACTCGCGACTGTCACGAAATCGCGACAAGGAGCAGGAAAGCGGGGGCATCAGAAGGCAAATGTCGCGATATCACGACTTGAAGGTAAGAAAGGTAGAGGTAAAGAGAAAATGTCGCGATATCGCGACATGTCACGATATCGCGACCCGAAGGCAAGGAAGTTAGAGATGAAGAGAATACGTTGCAATATCGCGACCAAAAGAGGGAAGGAGCGCAAGGAAGTTAAAATGTTGCGATATCGTGACATGTCACGATATCGCGACAAACAGCTGGTTCGTGGCTCAAAAAGGCACGTGCTCCAAGATGATGTTTCCGAGGCGGTCAAGGGTCTCATTAATGCATGTTTTCATATGTGGTAAGTTAGCTGAACACAGTGGCCTCTCGAATGCTGCATCTAGAGGTCAGAAATGTCAGGTGGTTCTTTAAATGCATGCTTTCATGGCGGATCGGGGCAGTTGTCGATTTATGGAAAGAAAATTGAAAACTCGGCCGAGGAAGCCGACTTTGCAGGTTTTTGATGATGTGTTATTTCGAAGGGTCATTAATGGCCCAAAGGGTCAGGGCCTCTATAAAAAAACCCAGTCAGTGTAAGAGAAACGGGGGTGGTGGATTGGAGATCGCATGTAGAGGATAGAGTGTAGTAGAGAAAACCAAGCCGAGCGCTGGTTATTGTAAAGCTTGTGGGCTGTTGCTGTTTCTGTAAACGAGATTTGTAGATTAATAGAAGAAAATTTGGAATTGTGTGAGTGTGATTTTTCTTGTCCCC